>CAIGQQ010038941.1:2879905-2919607 GCA_903798035.1 Danio albolineatus | reverse complement strand
CACTTTACTTTTAAATGCAGCAACATATTTTTGCACAGTATTATCCCAATTGGCAAGTGTTAGGAACGCACTGTACAAAACTAGGACAGGCCACTAAATCAGGACGTCTGGCGACTATGCTATTCCAATTGGAGATTTACTGTAGCTGTCTGAAACACTCTGTGCGTGCGGTGTAATAGAGACAGAGGGAGAGAGACAGCTTCATCATCTCCTCACAGTGTCTCTCTGTCCATATGTTCACCAGCACTACCTCAGTTCACTACATCGGGAATGAGACGTTGGAAACAGCTGCTGAAATTGAGTGTGTGTGTGTGTTTGTGTCCTCATACATATGTCAACTCGAAGGAATTATTCATCAAAGTGAGAGCTCCTGCACGCTGAGTGTCAGCATTGGTTTGGTGATTGGATTTCGTCTCAACTTGGCAAAGGAGTTCCCCTGCGGAGGCGAGAGAGACACTTTGTTTGTCCTTTCTCTCTATCAGTTGGGGATGTGATGGATCGTGGTGTTTGTATCAGCTGAGTAAACAAGTCTGTTTAAGCTGCTTCATCAACATTGGACAAAGCATGTCCAGCCCGGACGACATCAGAAGCCACACAGACAAAGAGACTGTAACAATGTATTAAAATACAATGAAGCAAACCGTCCTTTTGCATAGGTGTCAAGGAGCAGTGGTTCAGAGACGTTCAAAGTCCAGAAAAGGAACCAAAAACATTCCATGTGACTTCAGTCCCAGTAGGCACAAGACCTTAATATTAGGTTAGATTTAGGTTGTGACATCAGGTGACCAAAATTCAATGTCTAGTCAGCATCTAAGGACAACATTATTTTGACGTCCAATAATGACTTTAAGTGATGTTGATATTTTCAATTCAATTTCAATTAATCTTTATTTGTATAGCACTTTTACAATGTAGATTGTGTCAAAGCAGCTTCACATGCATTATAAATAATTGAAACAGTGTCAGTCCAGTTTTCAGTGTTGAAGTTCAGTTTAGTTCATTTCAGCGTGGTTTAATATCACTGCTGAGAGTCCAAACACTGAAGATTAATCCATCGATGCGCAGCCCTACAAGTCCCGAACTATGCAAGCCAGAGGCGACAGAGGCGAGGAAAAAACTTCACCAACTGGCGAAAGTGAAGAATTAAAAAAACCTTGAGAGAAACCAGGCTCAGTTGGCCACGACCATTTCTCCAATGGCCAGACGTCTTGTGCAGAGCTGCAGTCTAGGCGCCGGAGGCTGGAGAATGCTGGACGTCCATCACAGAGAAACCGCAGGTGGGTCACCGGCTGGTAAACAGGCTGGCCCTTCGGGAACAATGCGAGGACTCATCTGTCACTGAGGTCTTACAGGGATCGGTCTCATGCTCTTCACTCCTCCATGACCACCACAGCAGCTGCTCAGGATACGGCCTGGTCCAGGATAATGGAAAGCTCGGGAATAATAAAAAACAGACTAACATAATCGCAGATGCCATTCAAATTATAATGTCTTTTGGGAAGTGTTTCCGGCTCTGGTTGCCCTAAATAATGCAGACTAACAATCCTTTAGAGGATTTGGATTCGAAAGCATTTGTGTTTTATGTGTATGCTAATGCAAAGAGATGTGTCTTTAATCTAGTTTTAAACTGACAGAGTGTGTCTGCTTCCCGAACTGTGCTAGGAAGGCTGTTCCAGAGTTTAGGAGCCAGATAAGAGAAAGACCTACCGCCTGCAGTTGATTTTGATATTCTGGGAATAATCAATTGTCCAGAATCATTTGAGCGTAGAGGACGTGATGGGCTTTAATAAACCAGGAGCTCCCTCAAATACTGGGGAGCTAAGCCCTTCAGGGCTTTGTAGGTAGTCAGTAAAATTTTAAAATGTATACGGTATTTAATAGGGTATTTCGATATATGGTAGGTTTTATTTTGGAAAGTGACCAAAATCCAAAGTCGAGCCAACATCTTAAACCAGCGTCATATTGACATCAAATACTGACATTTATTCATCAGGTATGGCAACCCAAATCCAAAGTCTGATAAACATTATAATGGTAACGTCCACATCAAGCTGTAACATCATTAGACATTGATATTTGATGGATTTTAGGTTGGACAATGACGACGGCCTGACATTAGGTTCTGACGTCAACCAGATTTTAATTTTCGAACAAAATGCAACTTCCCGATGATGTTGGGGTACATGTCAATCTGTGACTGTGGCTGCTGGGGTGGTTCAAGTGTACAGTTGAACCACTGGGATCACAGAATATTTTGACACAGTTTTTGGTTTCTTTTCTGGACTTGTCTCAGGACTGTTGCTGTATATGGAGGTTCAGAGAGCTCTCAGATTTCATCTAAAATATCATAATTTGTGTCTCCAAGATGAATGGAGGAAATAAAATAGTAATCTATTTCCTTCAAAGCGACTTAAAGGACACATATTACAAAGACAATCCCACTGGATCAGTTTGGATTTAAGCATCTTGCTTAGTAAGTACTGTACAACAGCACAGATCTCCCTCTTTGCCGATCTTGAACCAGCAGTGACCTTCTGATTGCAGCCTTAAGCTGTGGAAAACTGCACCACATTACCAAAACAATCAATCATCTTAAGCAGACAACTCACAGTCAGTCTGTCATCCCTAAACCACCAACTAATCAGCCCACACTGAACATGGGATAGTAGAAATGACATGTAGGAGTCCTATAGATTGCAGAGTATACAAATATGGATAATCTATGACCTTATTTGCGTTCTGTTAGAGTGAATGTACTCTACTAGATCCATTCTAATCAAATGAAAGTCTGTAATCTGGGAAAAAAAGAGCATACAGCTGAGTTAATTAGAGTTATAACCCCATTCTCTCTGTCCGTTTGCCCCAGCAGAAATAAGCGGGCTCAAATCGAATGATTTTATCATGTGAAATGAAGCTTTTGTGCTTGTTGAACATCTTTGTCTAACATCACGGTTTAATTGGACAGCACCGCACCACATTACACAGCATACAATCTGCAACTGTGAGACTGTTGCTTGGGGTAGTTTAAAGGGGTAAAATTATTATTATTTTTTTAAATAAATTATAATTTTTCCCATGGTTTTATAATATTAGCAAAGGTTATTTGCACTATAAAATTGTTATTTAGATTTGATCTGACGGTTTTTACTTTGTTCTTCTCTAAGCCCTCCCTCTAAATTGTTTTGTATAAAATTGTTTTCTGTTTTTTTTTTAGCGTAAGATTTAGTAGTAAGATTATAACTAGGGATGCACCAATACCACTTTTTTACAAACCGATATGAGTATGTGTATTTTCATTTGTGTACTCGCCGATACCGATACTTCATAGATTCGGTTTCAATAAATGTGCAATTCTTTTGAAAGGAGTTTTTTGCCTGTAGCAAGGATGAGCACAACTGTCTTTAACTGAAGGCTTTTCCAAGCCAAAAATATACGTTCATTGTTGATACCCCTGCAAAACCATAGACCTTATCTATTAAGGATAAAGCATGGACAAAGGAGGAGTTCTCCTTGCACCGACATGCGTCCACAACTTTACATATTACATAAAGTGTGTGCAGTGTACGTTACCTTATGGAGTCACTCTCGTGGCACTGCATATTGGGGGCGCATAAAACCCTGTTGTGCGCGATTCTTCATATTCACGAGTCCTGCCGTTAATCCGCTGGTCTGGTAATCAAAAAGTAGGCTACTTGATGTTTAACTATGGGTGGGTCGAGATAAGATCAATAGTCATAAATATGCAACGCATACTCTCATTTAAAAAATCACATGACCATCATCTTATAATGTTTCATAATAAATAATATATATTTTTTATCATTAAAACAAAAGTGATTTAGCAATGCCGTGCCACTGACAAGCCATAAGAGAAACAAAATAACCATTGTGGCAACGTGGTCACTCACTGTTTCTGAAGTTCAGCAGTTCTTTGGCTGTTCTAATGGTAAAAATAAATCAATTATGAATAGGCCTGCAAGAGTGTATCCTGTGTGTGTGCTTCTTTTATCACAGAAGCTGCTCTCTTCCAAAACCGAAAGTTTCTTCGTCTGTCTGGCAATATTTCAGCTTTTAATCGAATGAAAAGTTCATTTAGATGAGCCAATATTCAAAAATTGCAGTAAAGTAACTGTGACATGCGGCCACACATCGAATCTAAGGTCTTATCTCATCTCTCTCTCGATATCATCCAGACGTCGATGAAGTTACGAAACTCAGGCTGGTACCAGCCGACAGTTAAAATAGCCGAAGCCTTTGCGAAATCTGTCAATATACAGCACTGAAATGAACAAGTATAAATGTCTTTGAGCCAAAAAGTCTATCTGTAGGACATCTGTAAAAACGCAATCAATGTTATGTAGACATTGTGTAGCCTAATAATTATATTAATTTTAATAAAATAAAAATCTAAATAAACAATTTATAGCATTTTTCGTTTGATAAAAAATATACAGAAACGAAAAAAAATATCAAAGGGCGGCTAGTTTGTATTAATGTGTTTTTAATATTAATATATGCTTAGCCTAGGTTAAAGGTTATATACGCTGCCAATAGGCTAGCCATTCAAAAAAATGTTATTTTACTGTGTACTGGGTTATATTGTATATTTTACAATAACAGTATCATTTTCACATTTTATTTTTGAAATCATTTTAGTGTAAAAACCCAATAAGGATTTATGCATGAACTAAGGAGTAGTACGTTTGATGCATCATAAATCTTTCTTAATAATAATTAAAGCTAAACATGTCAATTGTGAGTGCCCTTTTATTCAAATAAATCAGAAATTCTAGATAACTTTTTTTGAGCCATGTATTATGGCATATTAAAATAAACCATAACTAAGGTTGTTTTAGAATGTTAACTTCATGTTATCTCAGATATATGAAGATTAACATATGCAACTTAAATGTTGAAATAAACAAACTAAGAACAATAAATCCTTTAGAATTCTCCTATTGTTAGATCAATAAAGTAAGAAAAAAAGAGTAAGGAACCAGTTTGCACTTAACATAAACTGTAGTTATAACTTAAGTCTAAAGAACAAAACAAAAGTGAAGTTGCAGGCCTTCGTACGAATGTCACACAAGCACAAAACTGCAACAAAGAATCCCTAGACTGGTTCCCTCTCGTCCTGTACTGTCAGCACTCCTCCTTTTATCCTTCTGGAGCTTCTCTGTGGGTTTTGAGACTAGTGTGGTACACGGGTGACATCCATTAACACTCGGTCCGCTCCCATGGCTCTCGGCCTCATCCCACTTAAGGGGCTACCCTCGAAACTGAACTCTATGCTCTCTGTCACAACAACCAGGTCACCATGGGTAAAACCGAAAGACAAAGTGAAAGAAAGGAGAGAAGGAAAAGAAAGAGAAAAAAAAAACTTGTTGCGGGGGCACTGTTATGATCCTGGATGGACCTCTCGACAACCCCACTCACCACAAACCCCCATCGCCTCTCACAGGTGGAGTTTTACCCTTGAGAATGTGCTCTGCTCCCTTCCCTGTCACAGCAGCCAGAGCACCGGGGGAAAGATAGATGAGGTGAAAGGAAGGAAACGGAGAAATGAGGAGAGACAAAAGTGTGAGAGGTGAAGGAGGAAAGAAACAAAAATAGGTTCAGATCCCTAAACACACAGATGCCCTGCTCTCAGACAGCCAAGAGGACCTACTGGACTCTCTTTAGTAGACGGTCTTCCTTTTCTTTCACCTTCTGTGAACAACCACTGTTCCTAAAACTTGTGTTAATGACTACACCTGTGTGCCGCCACAGTCTTGTGTCCCACAGAGGATCTCCGGAATTGACAAATTGATCATCCATTCATTCATTTTCTTTTCGGCTTAGTCCCTTTATTAAACCCCACACAGAAATGCCAACTGACCCAGTCGAGGCTCGAACCAGCGACCTTCTTGCTGTGAGGCGACAGCACTACCTACTGCGCCACTGTGTCACCCACAAATTGATCAAATTAGGAATAATATGCAGTTTTAAGGCCATGGTATACTTAAACATTATTAAAGAGTGAACTGAAATGACAGCGTTAAGAATAAATCTGCCCTTGTTTTGGCAGCTTGAAGCAGTTCACCAAAGCAAACGTTTGAGGGAGTTTGTTTTGGCTCCTAAACATGTTTGAGCCACCATAGATCAATGGCGATTGTGCAGTCAGTGGGTGCGTTCTGGAACTCCGCTTTCTTTGACGTTTGATTGATTCGTTTCTTATTCCACTGATGTCAGACAGGAGAACAACCTCCAAAACAACAGCACTAGCCTTAAGACTACACTGGAGAGTCGAGTAGTAGAGCTGCGAAAATATGTATCCGTACCTGTACGATCACTCATGGAGAGATTTTAAAGACCTGGGACACACACCAGATGAGAAGTCCTCCTCCTTTGAGGGTTTGAGCACCATTTAGTGTCTGTCCATGGCAAATAAAAAACAGTGTAAAGATTGTGCTGTTGTCTTCCTCATGGAGAAGGCTGTTTGCAACAGTAGATGTTTATGAAACTATTCTTCTCTCATAGCCGCCATCATTATTATATTTATGGAGTACACGGGAGCATCGTGACACATGTACAACCCCGTTTCCAGCACTGTGGAGTTGTTTGAGTGTTAAAAAAGAACAGTGTAGTGTAGTCAACCTTTTCAAACATATTTTTGCTCTCAAATAAAGAAAGAAAAAGAACTTTCTTTGAAGTATACCGGGGCCTTCAGTGCTCATTCACACAGAAAGCATAATTACTTTGAAAATGCACGACTCAACGCTCAGGGCTTTTTTTGTTTTTAATTGTAGCATAGAGTATGAGGGTATCCGGACACAGTCCTGTAAACAGAAACTTGCAACACGTGCCCAGCCTCAGTTCTTCTTACTGTTTTGAAACTGAAAACGAGCAGTGGTGCTGCATATAAAAGTTGAAGTTCTTTTAACTTGACAGGTTTTGTAAAAAACATGGTGCTCATATGCGCAATGCTTCAAAAGGAACGAGATGCAAGAGTAATGGTCGTGCACGTCCAAGGGTGTGTTAACATTGATAAACAATGGAAAAGTAGTACACTGGAATGGAAAAGCATGTACTGTGTGAATGAGCCCTTAAGCGATCTTGCTGCCTTGTGTTGTCGTCCAACGCCATCATCAGCCAGAGATCAATTCCAATACTCAAGAACAGAGAACACACAGATGGATTCGAACAGATGGGTTTTGATACTGAGGATGCACCAAATGGAGGACAGTGCGGCTAAATAAAAGAGGAGGGAAGTGCAGCACTTTTCTATTCACTATTATTTACAATTGAGAGAATTCATTTATGTATCAAAACTTATTTATCTGAGAAGTTTCCCTCCACAAGCACATAAAAGTAAAGGATACATTCACATAAATATTTTAATATTTCAATGTTTTATTTGCATCGTGCAAATTATCTTTAAGCTTTTGCACAAACTATCTAGAGTAAATAGAGAAAAAAAAGTCAAATCGTTTTATGAATGTTCAAATAATTTTTAAACGTGTCTTTGACCAACAGGAAAATCACATCATGTCATTTCTCACAGGCTGCGTTTTGTGTTCTTGTGGTCTTTTGAGTTCATTCTTCCAAGGTAATCTGGCAAGACTGGTCTCCATGAGAACGTGAGTCTGTTCTCTGACTCTTGGAATTGAGAAACAGCCAATGACTGTCATGAGCACCAGCTGAGTGGCTATAAGCTCCACTAGATCTTGTTCCTTTGCCTTTCACCTGGACTCTCATTTTCCACAACCCATTGCACTAATTGCTGCTTCGCCTAATCTCCATTACTCCTATGGCATACACACTCTGTGAGCATGTGAAATAACCCCTATACATTCACTGTTTTTGACATTAGTCCACTAATTGTCAAGGCTGGACGGAATACACAGAACAAATAATGCTCAAACTGAAAGTTTATTCGATAAAGTGAACAAAAGCAGCTGCCGTTTGCCGACCGTCAATGAGGAACGCAGACTGGGTAAAGGCAACGGAAACTTCACCCTCTGGACCCGTGGCAAGGAGGGTTAAAGGAGCAGGGTGAGGAGAGATCCCCAGTAGCTGAGCTGGTGCTGGTGCTGGTGAGTGTGGAGGTAGAGGTTGGACCCAATACTGTGGGGTGACTGCAAGATCACAGGTATGACATCAAACAATGAACGAGACTTCGACAGGACTAGACTTTATACTAACCAACTGGAACAGCAATGGTGAGATGAACAACACAGTGTGTAGACATGAAATTACAGTAAGCTGGCAATCAGCCTCAATAAAGGGCAAGTATATGTAGAGGAGAGAATCAGATCAAAAGACCCACAGATGCGTAATGTGTGTGCACCATGGCTGATAGTAAGAGGCAACAGCTGAAACAGAAAACAGATCATGACAGTGAAGCCCAGGTCAAACCTGGCCCATGACACTAATATAGTCGTTTTAAAAAAAGTAAGTGAAAACAATTGTAGAGTGAATTCATATGCGATGCTGTTTTGTTTATGGACGGATTTGAAGTTCTTGGTCAGACTCTTTGATAATTATTTAACACTTAAAGAACTTTCTATTAGTAATAAAGCAAATCATTTTGATTTCTGTCATGTATACTTACTGACTCCCAGGGCCATTTATATCCAAGTTGATATTTAGCCGTACCATGTTGGTGATTTGCAACATCTCATTTTTACGAGGTGGGTCGTTAGCCCTACACTCAACCCCCAACCTGGAGGACCAGGACATACACATGTACACTACAAAAAAAATAGCTTACCCAATTCGCTTAGCGCATTTCTTTGGACTTGTGGGGGAAACTCCACAGACATGCCAACCGACCCAGCCTACCCACTGCACCACTGCGCCACCTCTGTCATGTATACAAATAAATAAAACATTCAGAAACTTACTGTACACTGACAGGATTCTGCTGTGGATGCTATCTGCAAAAATGTTATTCCTCCATATTATTCGGTATGACAGCGGGCCTTGGGTCTCCAGTAAACAGAAAAAATCCTTCGTCCCTTCAAAGATGATTTCCACCCCTCCTTTACCCAGGACAACAGCAGCAAAGTTTGAGTCCCATTAATCCCTTTCTACAACATTTGTGTACAAAACATGGGCTGCGTCTGAAATCGCTTACTGCTTGAGTAGGTACTACATTTGAATTTACTACATGACTGTTAGAAAAGTTTGATCTATAGAGTATGAATGTGAGTAGTATGAATGGAACTCAGACGTACTACATTTGCCATTTGTCAATATCATGTGACCTACGGACATCAGTTGCGTCAATTCACTGCCATTCCTGAATACTCTCGCAGGGCATCATGGGATAGCATAGCATCCATCAGATGTGCATTTCAGAATCTTGCCAGAAGTAGTCAACCGGGTATTTCTTGCATACTGTTTTTCAAATACTATGCACAGCAAAAATTCCAGTGTTAAATATGCAGTGTGATTCTTTTGGTGTTGTTCAGTGTTGAAACCGGAGTACATTTTAATCCACAAGTGTGAAAGTGCATATATTTAAGAGTTTTTTGTGATGGGAAGTTCCGTTTTCTTACTCGAACCAGTTCTTTCAGACACCCAGTGATCAAACCTGTATGTTTTACTTCAACTTGAAACATGTCTTGCTGCATTTTAAAATGCAAAGAGTAGAATGTATTGAAATTATTTCTGAAAAGGTTAATGAACTTTTAATTAATTAAACCTATTTTCAACATATTTGATCACTGTTGGTGTCTCACACTCACCAACTTATAATAAAGGAAAAAATGTAATATATTATCACTTTGAAGGGTAACACACACTGCAGTTCGAAGTAAGAATAAACTCCAACTGTTAAAATGAACTCTGTCAGTAATGTACAAACTTCACACTTTAGAAAGGGTTATTTTAACTCCAAAATGGAGGGAGTCATATATACACCCAGGGAGTGTTAAGTTAAACTCAAATTGAGTTCAATGTACACTGATTCTTTTGCTGTGTGAATTCGGACATACTACTCGGCTCGCATACTGTTTATAGCATACTATATGGTAAGGAAATATGCAGTTCTGGTCCTCAATTGTCCTCTACTGTCGTCGCTCCTCCTGTCATCCCTCCAAAGCTCTACTGTGGGATTGAAGACTGGTGTGGCACACAGGTCGTGCTCATTAACACTCAGGCCACTGGTCTTGCTTCAACTCCCACAGCTCTCGGCCCTGTCCCACTTGTTACAGTCATTGTGTCAGAATATAGCCATTTCTCAACACAAAGCCAAAACCCATGTTCTTGTGGAGACCTTGGAGGAATAAACAGACAGAAGGATACAGAATGGAGCTTTGTGGGGACTGAGATGTGCTTCTGTCTCCCTTTCCCAGGATATTTTACCAAACAATAAATAGGTACATTCATTGTTTGCATCATTATATTTTATTTAGATGACTGATGCTTATAAGATGGATGGACAGTAGCAAGCAAAGAACTGGAAGGACACCATCAGCAGAAAAAAAACAGTAATGTTGGTTTAATGTTTGCTATCATTATTTTTTCAGTAAATGGATTTCCATCTACCATTATAGCTACATCTTCTCTCCCACGTCAGATTGTCAGTTGCATACAGGTAAGTACATACAGTCCAACATTTTGTTATTAGAGTCAGCAGCACAATAGGCAAGCTTCGTGTTGCCCATATGCGTTTGCCTATTGTACTCTATTCTGATATAATAGACATTGGCAGGCAAACCAAGTTGTTTTTACAGTTTGTTTGCTGCACAAAGTGTTCTTTGAGTGTCATATGATTACAGTTGAACCGCAGAAGTCACACTGAATGTTTTGACAGTGTTTTTGGTTCCTTTTCTTGGTTTTGAAGGTCTCGGATCACAGAGCTCTCAGATTTCACCCAAAATATATTCGTGTCACAAAGATAAATGAAGAGCTCAGAGTTGGAACGACGTGAGGGTAAGAAATTAATTACAGAATTTTCATTTTAACTCTGTTTGGCACAATCAAAACCACCTTAAGTGTTAAAATAATAAAAGCTTATTGCACTGTAAGTTTCTTTTTCCCCACAAATGTGTGATTTTCATCACTTGTTTCTGATGTGATACTTCAAAAAAGTGCATTAAAACAGGATGAAGGAAACATAGCTATATATAGGCCCAATCCTACTTCCTACTTCCTGCACATACTGTATGAGTATTTTTTGGCATTGTTAAGAAGATTTACAACAAACAAGCATGTTTTAATAAATTCATAATGACGTTCGTGATTTACTGTCATGCTTTAAAAAAAAAAAAACACAAAATTTTGCTATCTATAATCCCTTATAATAACTCTTGTATAGTAGTCCCACAACATACTTTTACATCTGTCACTCGATGACACTCGAATACGTTGTCAGAAAAGTGGCTGGAAATTAGCTTTTCACAGTGTCTGGTTGAACGTTAATGTTATCTTTGCATAGATGAATATGGCCACGGTGTAAATGTAAAGTACATTCATTCATTCATTTTCTTTTCGGCTTAGTCCCTTTATTAATCCGGGGTGGCCACAGCGGAATGAACCGCCAACTTATCCAGCATTTGTTTTACGCAGCGGATGCCCTTCCAGCCGCAACCCATCTCTGGGAAACACATCCATACATTGTCATTCACACACATCCACTATGGACAATTTAGCTTACCCAATTCACCTGTACCGCATGTCTTTGGACTGTGGGGGAAACCGGAGCACCCGGAGGAAACCCACGCAACCACGGGGAGAACATACACCTCCACACAGAAATGCCAACTGGCCCAGCCGGGGATCGAACCAGTGACCTTCTTGCTGTGAGGCGAACGTGCTAACCACTAGGCCACCGTGGCGCCTGTAAAGTACAGTTATGAGTTTATTGCCACATAATATTGCCATGATATAACATGATATTGTTGCCTTGTGTGATTTCCTTAATATAAATACCAAAAAAATAGCACAACTGGAATAACTACAGCAGTCGCCACCATTGAACTCATACAGTATGAAGAGCTCGCAACGATATATGATGATGTTTGCTGGTGTTGGAGTGGTGTCCTATTTCTTAGGGGTAAATTTAAAGCCTCTCCCCTTTACACTCTGTTTCAAGGGGCAAGAGGTAGAGGTAGAGATACAGTAATAGAATTATACATTTCTGGAGAACACCAAATACATCCCAGCAGCTAAATTTTTTTTGCAGTTTTTGTTTTTGCACATCCACCAGGGGCCGCTGTGTATGCTTTTTCAGATCTCAAATTTCTCTCAGAAGTGCCATTCGCATCTGCTGTTCTCGCTTAAATCAACCAGAGGCCACTGTCGACTGACTGATCAATCGACTGACTCACCCTCCTCCTTCTCTAAACCCAACCAATAGTGTTTTTAAAAGTACAAATTAACCCGTATTAACCCACTTCCTTAAACCCAACTGAACCCAACCCAGTTTTAAAAGGTAAACCAGAAAAAGAAAGACCTCGCCTGATTTTTACCATGTTTTTTTTTTTTACCATGGATTTTACCACATTCTCACCCTGAAATTTACTTGTTTGTTTTCTTTCATTTTTTGGCTTCTATTTTGTCTTACCATCTTTCTGCAACGGTTCTTCACCGGACTCGAAACCCATCTTCTTAGTCAACTCCTCTCTGCGTCTCAAGTCCGCTGACATACATGGCAAACTAACATTACAAACTGGTAACGGGGAAATCCATACGGAGTTTTACCATCCATACGGAGGTAAGCGGTCAGCTGGTAAGCATAAAAAGGATCGGCATCGTACCGCCCTGTAGTGTTCCTTTTAAAGACGAAATGAAGCCATACATTCTTCTGGCTACATAATTCGCGATCTCCAGAAACATATATACAGTAGTGCTACCTTTTCAGAATGAGCCTGTGTTGGGATTGGGCCATAGTGTTTCGATTGGAATGCCATGAAGAGTCCCAGGCACAGTGTTGATTTTCATCCACTATGACATCCTATCTCCTACTAGCATTTACAAATTCTATGTTGGATCAGAGATTTCTGGAACACACAGTGTATTTCCAGGAACAAACTTATATTTGAACTAGATCAATAAACCACACACAGAAACTCCAAGAGGGCCTGTGGCATCTTCTCTTGTGCAGTAAGAGGGACCCCAGCGGACCCTATGGGTTTGAGCACAGCAGACTCAGCACAGCCGTCTCATTACAGCCTTCACCACAAGGACAAAGCCCTTCTCCTTTATCACTATTTCAAAAAGGCCGTCACACAGGACCGCAGACGCTGACAGCTCTGCTAGAGCAGCTCTCCATCCTGTCAGTCAGGAGTCATTACGGCTCCACGTTCAGCTGAGAAGATCTGGGCACTGACCCAAAGTACATCTTTATGAGTTGAGCCCAAAGAGTGCGTTTCAGCGCCCATAGTGGGCCAGCAGATTGTCAGAACACAAGCCTCATCAAATATTGATCAGAAACGAGGCCCTCTGATCAGCAGGAGAAGGAGAAGAACAAGATTTCTGTCCTTCCGCATATGAGAGCAGAAATGAAACGTGTCTCTTCAAAGCTCTTCAAGGGCATCCCCCGTCTGAAAAACACTCACATCTGAACTGGTTTAATGGTCTGCGAGGGGGAGGGGGGTGAACATCTCAACATGAAGACAGCAGTGCTTGTGAAGCTCATTTGAAACAGTACTTGGCACGCAGGTTCAACGTAATTGAAAATAAAGGTCAACTACAGTTACACTGAAAACAGATTTGCTGTAGCAGTTTTCACTCAGTAACTGCTAGTAAATTTCAAATTAACAACACAATGAAAAATCAATTATTTTTAAATTAATTATACATATGAATGAATCAAATGAGGAAAACATATAAATCATTTTATAAATATTAATATGGCACTGAAATCAAAGGTTTGGTTAAGTAGTATTTTTGTGTTTGCAAATGAATTAATAGAAACATTAAACTGATCAAAATTATTTGCAACAGTATTGTCACAGCCATGCCAGATTCTCCCCTTCCTCATTCATTCCAATCACCGTCACCTGCCTTCTGATTAGTCCCGGACCTGCACGTCATCAAGTCTATTACCACTGCACCATGAAGTCTCACATCAGTCTACACTCAGGGTGCTTTCACACCTGCCTTATTTAGTTCGGTTGAATCGCACTAGAGTTCGTTTTCCCTCTTGGTGTGGTTCGTTTGGGCAGGTGTGAATGTAGCAATCACACTCGGGCACGCACCAAAAGCATACCAAAAATGGAGCGGTTCGTTTGTGGTGAGAACTTGATCCAAACTAAAACAGACATAACCGCAAAAAGTACTGCACCTATTTGGACTAATCCAGCTGCCGTAGTTCGATGTGCTGTCCCATCTTAAGGGGTTTGGAGGAAGATAATTGTTGACAGATCTTTAACAACAGTTTTAAACAGAAAGAGAGAGAGAGAGAGAGAGAGAGAGTGAGAGAGAGATAGATAGATAGAGAGAGAGAGAAACATTACCTGATGGGTCGTTGGTAATATTTCTGGAAGATGACCATGTTGCAGTTTAGCTAAATTAATTAATGCCTTCGCCGATTGTAATGCACTAAAACATTGTTTCGCAGCCGTACTTTATTCTCGTAATGTATAGTTTTTCTAAAGAGATGTATACAAACTATATTGTATACTATGACCAGGGACACAATCAGTCAACGCAGCGATATTTTGTGTCTGTCGGTTTGTTTACTTGTGGGAGTTCCACCTTAATTCTGACCAATTGAAAAGCAGTTCAATAACATCTGTACATGAGTGGATTTTGTCACATGACATGAATTTTGGTTCATTTCAACTGGTTCGGACCAAAGCAATCAGTGTGGTGTGAAAAGGACCCAAAACGGCAGAAAAATGCTACAATGTATCATTCGTTGCCCTTGGTCCGGACCAAATGAACTGAACCACAGATGTGAAAGCACCCTTAGCGTCCGACACCTGAAGGACTACACCAGGGATGCCCAAATTTTTTCGTATTAAGGGCAAAATATCATGAAAACGCGTGGGCCGAAAGTTTAAAAATAAAACAAAAACATTAGTTTAAATCATAGTAGCTAATGCCGTATAATTTTAAATGATAACTTTTTAAAATAAAAAACATTTAGAACACAGTGGAGATCAATGCTGAATACGCTAGTCAAGCAGAATCTGGCATTGCCTTCATTTGCTCACTGATGTTCCTGCATTGTCCTCTATTCAGTGGGTGACAGTACGTACATAGAAAAAAAAATCTGATTTATTTACAACATCGGCCCATGGTAACCTTTGATTTGTAACCAAAGTTGGCCCATGTTAGCAAACAAAAAAGTTACTTTAAATCCAATATTACAGTCTCTGAACCATCCTCCCTCTTTTAATTCTTCCTCTCTTCGCAGATGGGATGGTGGGCAAAATCAAAGGTTACCATGGGCCAACTTTGGCCCGCAGGCCCTAGTTTGGGCATCTCTGGACTACACTCTCCAAACGGTCAATATATTAGAAAGAGTTCCTTACCTCTCTCTTTGTGATCTCCAGTGTGCGTCCTTTCACCTAGTATGGTTTCTCCTGGTCTCCTGTCTGGTCATTGCATGGTCTCAGTGGCTGGTCCCTGTGTCTCCCCGTTCCTTCTGCATCTGCTTCTGGTCATCGCTAAATTCGCTACGACCATCTGCCATTCAGATCACATCATACAGTCTTACTGCTGTCCTGTAAATAAACCATACATCTACTTACCATCTGTGTCCTCGTCCTTCTGTGACGAGTATAAATGTCTTAACTATTTCTTTTTTTCTAAATGTTACATTCATTACATGCAAAATAATATTAGAACGACTGGTTCAAGACTCGTGACTGATTGAAGGCTTGTGTTAATGGTATTACAGGAATAAAATGCATTATATAGCAACGTTCGTAAATATTTTTAGTATCACTGAGAACCCTTTTATCACTCATTTAGATTTTTTATTGTTTTATTAACTTGTATTAACTAATAGACTCTCTGTATATTAGACATTTTTAAGTTATACTAAATAAAAAAGTAATGTTTTGACTACTAGTTGAAGTTTTTGTGTGTTTATATAGTGTTATTCATTTTTGTTAAATAAAATAACGTTTTTTTTACAGTTATTTGTAATATTATTCTGAAAGGACAAAGGCAAGTTGCATCAGTGCATTTACTGTAACATCTTATTGCTAACCAAGCACACATCAGGTCAGGGATGGTCGCTATTGTTTATGTCGCTGGAAGTCAGCAGACATCATTAAAAATGAATGACTTCAGGGTGTTTTTGTCCCTTCAACGAGTAGTTCGTTAGCAAAATTTAGCTTGTTATTGTAAAAGTGACAGCATTTTGGAGCCAGACTACTGCCACACCGCTGATGAATGCTGTAGTGCCTCTACTTTTAGTAGTAGCTCTTCAAATTTGCAAACAGTAGCTCACACGAATCCACATACACATTGTGCACTTCCTCAAAGCTCATGTCATTCTGCAGAGCAAACCTCTTGGAGCGAGCCTCTCTGTTCCTCTAAATTATTCAGACTCAAAGACTTCTTGAGCTTAGCTAAACTCTGCATCACGCCAAAAGAGACTCCACACACACATACACTGAACTTGTGCATGAACTCATAAGCACTGCCAATGACCCTTTTATGGTCACCCTATACAGAGTATCATTGTGAAACTCGAAGACCCACATTAAATTTTTAGCTGAAGAGACTTGGAGTTCTTTGGGAATTCAACTCTTGTAACTTGTTCACCTGAAATTTCAAAGGAGGAAAGATGAGGTCCCATTTTATATAATGTGCCTTAACTAATGTGTACTTACACTGAAAACAATAATTCGTTACAGTGTACTTATTCACTAAATACTTGTAATTCGTTTCTGTAATTACATTTGGAATTATAATGTTGACCACCCCTAAACTTAACCATACCACCAGACCTGTCCATAACCCTACTCATATCTCAACTCTGGAATGCATTATGATAACGTTAAGTACATTGCATTTACATTATGATGTAAGTACATAGTGGTTAAGGACACGTAATAAAAAGTGGGACCAAAAATGTGTATATGAATAGTATTTCCTATTTGATTTCAATAGGAAATCAAATTTATGATGATTAGTTTTGGCAGAAATAACATAACTAACAGTTCTGTTATGACATTATTTGAGAATTTGTACAGTAATGAACATGTATATTTGGCAATGTTGATGTGTTTGGTCTTGGCGGCATAGTAATGCAATGATGCTGCTGCTTTGATAAGTGAAGTTTATCCATAAACAAATTTCGAGAGATCACGTGCTTATGAATTTTCCCAGCTGTTACAGCTTCAGCTAATGACTGATTATCCAATCAGACGATTCCTAGCTCCCTATAAATAACCAAAGTTTTCTTATCTCAACATCTTTGTCTTGAAGAACCCCCCCCCCCTCCCACACACACACCCCACCCACCCCTACTTTCCCTCCTTTCAGATGGGCGACACGGCGGCCCAATGATTAGCACTGTTGCCTCACAGCAAGAATGCCTCTGGTTAAGTCCCTACTAAATCAGGTGGCATTTCTGTGCAGAGTTTCGCTTGTTCTCCCCGTGCTCGCGTGGGTTTTCCCCGGGCTCTCCGGTTTCCTCCCACAGTCCAAAAACACGCACTAAGTGATTTGAAAACACAATTGATACCACTGTCAAGCTCTTAGCAAGTACACCTCACCTCAGTCCTGCCACTAGCAGGAAATAAGCCGAGGGGGAGTTCATCGAGATCTACCTGAGCTCAAACTCTCCTCTCGCCCTGCAAACGGGAGGGAGCCCAGGGCTCGAGGATCTCATAAGCTCAGGGCTGTCTCCCGGGACAGCATGCCAAACTAACTTTATTATAATTCATCAGCTAAGTGTGAACTCTTGAATTGGTGCAAAGAAAGTTCAGAGACTTGGTACTGCCTGAATATTTACAGAAATGCTGTCTGGAATATAACTCACTACTGCTGCAAACATAACATGACATAATATACAGTATACTGTATGAAACCCAAGTAGTAGATCTAGGTGGAGGAAGGCAACTGAATATCTGCTGCAGATTGTTGATGCAGTAGGTGAAATTGTCCGTAGTCCATGTGTGTGAATGAGTGTATATGGATGTTTCCCAGAGATGGGTTGCAGCTGGAAGGGCATCCGCTGCGTAAAACAAATGCTGGATAAGTTGGCGGTTCATTCCACTGTGGCGACCCCAGATTAATAAAGGGACTAAGCCGAAAAGAAAATTAATGAATGAATTGTTGATGCAAATGACACTGAGGTATTTAAATGAGGTTTAGGGAAGGAGGCGACAGTAACCAATCACTAGCAAAAGGTAGTAGGAAATTATCAGCCTGCACGCCCAATAGAGTTTTATAAATAGCTTGTATTATGTAAGTAGTTATAGATAAACATTTAGAAAAAAAGATATAATAATAATAATAATAACAATTGCACTATATTTAGATTTAAATGAATAAAATATGCATTCATTCATTCATTCATTCATTCATTCATTTTCTTTTCGGCTTAGTCCCTTTTTTAATCTGGGGTCGCCACAGCGGAATGAACCGCCAACTTATCCAGCATTTGTTTTACGCAGCGGATGCCCTTCCAGCTGCAACCCATCTCTGGGAAATAAAATATGTATTATTTATTCTTAAAGCTCTTCATATCACAAGGATATTAAAGACAATACATTTGCAATTTCTGTTTCCTGTGGGCATGTTTACTGATTTATTCATTAACCTCACTAACCTAGACCTGCACAAACATGCACACGCAGCAGAGCTGGAATATCTACTTATTAACCATTTGTGACAGCGGCAGTACAGTTCAGAAACACAAATGCTAATCAGGAGCTTATTTCAAATGACTAAAAATTTAAAAAATTAGGACATTTGCTAATAATCACAGATAAGTTTAAATATTCTGTGTGAGTTTTTCAATTTATGAACAATATTTAGAAAGCATTCCTTTAAAATGTCTATGACAAACATGATGATTTTTGAAGCATATATTGTTTCTTTCCCCCTTTTATTTATTGGACATGGACATCACAAATACACTGGACAACCAAATGCATTTGTTTAAGTGTTTAGGCAGACTTACTAATTTTCAACACCTGTCCACGAGGCTTGACATAAAAAGAAACTAAAATGGATACATACAAAGTACACAACATCATAATTCTTTACATAAAATTGCTGTTAGGCAAAAGCAAAGGCAAACTAATAGTAGACTATTTGTGCAAACACTGCTGTTTTGTTTTTAACCACTTTTTAAGAACACTACTAAAAACATTTATATTACTTTCTAAATTAAGGCAAACAGGTCAATCATTACACAATTTGGTTCCCCTAACACAGAAAACAGATTGGTCTTACACTTTGGTACAAGACAAACACCGTTAGCAGTTGCCCGTGTGACTCGGGCGGTTTGATGCCTACTGATTAGATCTGAAAACAGCATTGTGACATAATTATTTCAACATTTAAAAACAAATTTAAGATCATTAAGTTTAATAAAACTGTCAAAACCAAAAAGGTTATGTATACATTAAAGCTCACAATGATGCCATTGCATAGGCTTTAAGTCCATATATTTTTGCAAATATTGACAAATGCCATTTGTATATTGTGATATATCTGATATTCCGATTTCCAAAAACGTGTAAGAACATGTTAGTCTGTGCTAATTTGTTTTAAAGCACTGATAAATAGTAATTTATGACAAAAAATGGTTGTAAGAAGTTGTAGACAAGCAGTCAGACAAGCAGTCAGCTCACATGTGAGTTTGTATGATACAGCTGGAGCTAAATTTTTGGCCTTATATATTCATTCATTCATTCATTTTCTTTTCGGCTTAGTCCCTATATTAATCCAGGGTCTCCCCAGCGGAATGAACTGCCAACTTTTCCAGCATTTGTTTTACGCAGCAGATGCCCTTCCAGCCGCAACCCATCTCTGGGAAACATCCATACATTCTCATTCACACACACTACACTACAGACAGTTTAGCTTGTCTTTGGACTGTCTTTGGACTGTGGTCTTTGGACTGTGGGGGAAACCGGAGCACCCGGGAGGAATCCCATGCGAACACGGGGAGAACATGCAAACTCCACACAGAAATGCCAACTGACTCAGCTGAGGCTCGAACCAGTGACCTTCTTGCTGTGAGGCGACAGCACTACCTACTGCGCCACCGTGAAGCCTGGCCTTATATAGTTCATTAAATTATAGCTTTAGACTGACCGTACAGTAACTCTTGGGTCAATATTTAACGAGGGAGACAAAAACTCAACACATATTTATTCTCCATTGTTTTGAGGGAATGAAATAGCAAGAGGGATCGGATGTTCTCACAGGGGAGGAGAGTAAAAGTGGGTGATATACTGCAAAAGGATTCTTCAAAAGGAAATGGGAAATTAAATAAAGAAGAAACCCTCTCATTTAGCGCACCTAACACCCAGCTGCCCACCGAGCCCATTCACACACACCATCCTGCTGGATCTCTGGTTTTAACAGACTCATTATTCAGCTCTAACCAGGCGGCAGTTGCAGCAGCTGAACCAGAGAGGACCCTGGGAAATCAAGCTTTCAAGGGACTATTCCCTCTCCACTGCTCCCATCACTCTCTGTCACATACAACTCATTCTCACTTTTCATCCAAGGACAAAGCTTCCTCGCAGGTCTCTCACACACACAGGTGTGAATGACTTCAGATGCAGCAGATAATTATTGTCCTAAATCAACAAAAACTGGGGGAGAGGTAAAAAGAGAAAAACTGGTCAGAAAGTAGGCAAAATTAACTATAAAAAAAGTTTATGTTTGAATCTTTGAGCGACATTTGTCATCATTCTGTGCTGCAAACATAATCTACTCCTCAGGAGCACAGTAGAATGGCACACAGGACGATTACTTTACCACAGAAAGTGTGTTTTTCATTAAAAAAAAAAATTCAAGGCAAAACTGGTGCTTGTTAATCTGGTTAATGATTGGGGCACGGGTTGACTGCGAAGCTGAAAAGGTGAACTTTCTCTCCGAAAGAAAAAAGGGCAGATGCTCAAGCACCCAACCGACACTTCTGCACGTGTTCATAACGAAGCAAAATGAAATAACTCTGCTAACAGAGATAAACCAACTATGCCTTCACAGTTCAGGCTGCGGCTGCTCATTAACCCTTGATGAGTTCACTACACCGGTGGTCATAAATCACTAATGATCAGTGTTTTCAATAACAACATGAACATAATTAACTTAGTTTAATAAGTTACAATAAACTAAATACATATGCTGTCATGACTAATTGATCATATAATCTTGTGTATGTTTCACACAAAACAGGAAAGCTTCTGCACACTTCACTCCTGCTAAAAGTCTGCTAACACAACCTCAATCAGTGAAAGTTCTTAATTGGTCTTGGAACAGCAGCTACGCTAATTATTCTCTTTATTCTCTATTTCCCCCTGGGGATACTCATCCCGAGGCCCCCAGAGACTATGCAGCGCCACTGATGCGATCCAAGACCCATGATGAGATGATCCCAAGGTTCCATAATCCTGGACCAGGCCGTATCCTAAGCAGCTGCTGTGGTGTGTGAAGGTGTGGACAGCATAAGACTGATTCCTGTGACGCTCCAAGGACAGACAAGTCTTACTGACTGAATAACTGAACGACTGACCCACCCTCCTCCTTCCCTAAACCCACCCGATAGTCTTTTCAAAAGCACCAATTGACCAGCGCCCACCCACTTCCCTAAAACCAGCCGACAATTTTAAAAAGCAATCCAGAAAAAGAAAAGCCCTCGCCTGATTTTTACCACGTTTTCAGATTTTACCACATTCTCACCCTGATATTTACTTGTTTATTTTATTTTTTGGCTTCTGTTTTTGTCTTGTGATCTTTCTGGAATCGTTCTTCGTCAAACTCAAACCCCTTCATTGTGGTCAACTCCTCTCTGCATCTCAAGCCCGCTGATGTACATGGCGAGCTAACGGGACAAACTAGTGACAGCGGAAAAAACGTCCATACGGAGGTAAGCGGTCAGCTGGTAAGCACGAAAAGGAACGGCATCATACCGACCTGTAGCGTTTGTTTTAATTTGAAATGTAGCCATACTAACTTCTGGCTACATAATTCGCTATCTCTAGAAATGTGTATAGGGATATGTTTTCAGAATTAACCTATTTTAGTTTAAACTGTTGAATATCTATATAGAAGATATGTAGCTTAAGTAAGTGCATTCAGAATCCTAAAATTTACCACTTGCATAGAAATTTCATAGAAATTAGAACATTCTTTGACCACAGAAAAATCACAGTAAGAGCTGAGTGATATGACATGATGCATAAATGTGCATTAATCACTTATTCAAGAGTGTATGTACATGTCTGTTGCCTCATTACAAATACACATGGCAAATTACAAAATATACACCAGGGGTATCCAAACTCGGTCCTGGAGGGCTGGTGTCTGGCAAAGTTTAGTTCCAACCCCAATCAGACACACCTGGGCTAGCTAATCAAGGCTACTAGGTTACTAGGCTTTCCAGAAACATCTCTGCAGGTGTGTTGAGGCAAGTTGGAGCTAAAATCTGCAGGACACCAGCTCTCCAGGACTGAGTTTGGACACCCCTGTGTTAAACTAAAAGATTAGTTTAGATTAGAAAGAAGGTTAACCATACCTTGTGTCTCTTTGGCGAGGTGCTGAATTAATTTACAATCCACCTTTCTCTAATTTTGCATTCTGATGAGCTGTAAACAGATTAGATGCTCTGTGTGTTGCGTTAACTTTTTCGAACACTGATGTTTTCAAAATAAACTACATACATGGGTAATATAACAAGCTGTGTTAAATAATAATAATTAATATATAAAATAATTATCTCACAAGGAATTGTTATGGCCAATCAATGGCCACATTGAGTAATGTCATACTCTTTGTTTTTATTCCGATTAGCCAGTTTATGACATAGGGTCATCGTATGTCGATTGTATGTCTTGAACCTATGTAACTCAACTATGTCTAGGTATATCCAGTAATTTATTCTATGGTGCCTACTGTATAAAGGAAGCTCAAGGCAAGACTTCAGTTTGAACCCCATATGAGTGCACTTTTGAAAAGAGAGAGTGAGAAAAAAGCAGATGGAGAGGTTTAGGGATGCTGGAATATTACTGTCAACTGGGACAATTTCAATTCAATTCAATTCACATTTATTTGTATAGCGCTTTTACAATGTAGATTGTGTCAAAGCAGCTTCACATAGAAGGTTATAGTAAATTGAAAGTGTCAGTCCAGTTATTAGTGTTGGAGTTCAGTTCAGCTCAGAGTTGTTTAATATTCACTACTTAGAGTCCAAACACAGAAGAGTAATCCATCGATGCGCAGCTCTAGCTGCAGTCTAGTCGCCGGAGGCTGGAGAACTCGAAGCTCGTCTGTCCTTGGAGGGTCACAGGAATCCATCTCTTGCTTGCTACTCCGCCAAGCAGCTGCTCAGGATACAGCGAGGTCCAGGATTATGGAGCCTTGGAATTGTCTCGTCGTGAGTCTTGGATGGCATCCGTGGCGCTGCATAGTCTCTGGGGGCCTCGGGATGAGTATCCCCAGGTGGAAATAGAGAACCAAGAGAATAATTAGCGTAGCTGCTGTTCATAGTGTATATAAAGGAGACGCGTGGAGCACATTCATGCAAGTGATGTATTGAGTGTAAATTTTACTAAAAAGATAGGTCTTTAATCTAGTTTTGAACTGCGAGAGTGTGTCTGAGCCTCGGACATTATCAGGAAGGCTATTCCAGAGTTTAGGAGAACATAAATGTGAAGGCTCGACCCCCTTTACTTGACTTTGCTATTCTAGGTACTACCAGAAGCCCTGAGTTTTGAGATCTTAAAGAGCGGGTTGGATTGTAGCGAGACAGAAGGTTGGTTAGATAAACAGGAGCTAGATTATTTAATGCTTTATAGGTAAGACTCAATATTTTTGCATTGCAATGGCTGCTGCTCACTGTACATATACAGTATGCACACATTATAATGATCGACATGTCTGAACGTTTTACCTCCACTTTTTCAACTGCCACTCAAGAACATTACGCTCTAAAAAACACATCATCAGCATTTGTTTTTTTTTTTTTTACTTGGCTAAATAGTGTATGTTGATGCCATGTAGAACTAAAAAATCTACTTGAAATAGAGCATCACTAACCAAACATAAATCAGCAGAGGTTCAGAATGTCTGTTCCAGTAGCATTTACTCTCTATGTATTGAGGACTGTGGAATAAATCCCCTCAGGATCCAATAAAGAACATCTCACATCTCCTACAGAGGGCTTTTCTTTCACCCATCATTCTTTTCAGCTTTGTTTACCTCTTTATCCAACTCGTTCTTTCTCCACAGTCAAAAGCAGCACAGTTCCTCCATACGCTTTTTCTTTCTCTGCTTTCACCACATATTTATTCAAGTGTCAGAGACTGACACCTTAATTACAGCAGATGACCTCAAATCCCAGAGAGAGTAGCAACTCTTTCACACTCCTTTTCTCTCGTTTACCAACCACTGGACAAGGTCATAGACAGCACTCAGCCTTCATAGTGTTTGCGTAATAGTGCAATTCTTTGGTCGGAGCCTATACAGAAAACCATCACCCTAAATGAAATGGCACATTAAATGTGTCAGTTAAATTGGTTAAAGTGGCCGTGTCAAAAATAGGAAATATTTGTGATTAGTGACAGCAGTGGTCGTTAAAGAAACTGCAGCCATCAACTTACTGCTTATACATATATAATGTACTGTATAAGAGACTGAACGTTCGTGAAGTTAAAAGGCTGGAGGGCCAAGGTGTAGTCAAGGCTTGGATCCCTGAGATGGAGCAAGAAGATACTCCTACAAGGACAGAGATGGAGACTGGAAGACTATTGAACTAATAAATAAAAATTAAATAAATAATAAATTAAAGAAGAACAAGAAACTGGAGGGAACCAGCAGACCAACCAAGTTGAGGTGGGAATAGTGTTGTCACGATACTGTATTTTCAGTACCAATCAATACTGAAATTTGAAAAATGTCCATTTCCTGTTAACATTTGACCACTGTTGAGCACATACTAGGGCTTGCATAGACTAGTGGACTAGTCGAGCGATTGACTACTTCAACCACTAGTCGGCGCTCTCAGAAACAATCGACTACTCGAGCGTGCATTTTAAAATGCCATCAAAACGACAAACGTATTCAAAAACACCACGATCCAAAATTAAAGCTTCCAACTACAACTGAGGATTAAATTCAAGATTATTTACATTATCATCATTAACACCACAGGGAATCTTCTCGAAGTGTAATAAACATCGGTTTCCTCTACTATCCAAGCTAGCGAAAATATTTCTTGCTATTCCTGCCACCAGCTCACGATGTGAAGGAAATTTTCTTTGGCCGGCAACACTGTAACAAGGCAAAGAGCAAGCCTGCATTCCTCTCACGTGGAAGCGCTTGTATTTCTAAACGCAAACCAGCGATCCACCAGCTTGACCAAAGACTGTCTGTAGCTAGAGGATGAGAGCGGGGATGACTTGTATTCTGTATAAAGTGGGATGAAGTAAGATTCTATTCCTTATTTCTGTAGAAAACAGGTTAAATTTAAAATGCATAAATTGCAAGATGCGCTTTTTTATTCATTGTTGCGTTGCTGTTTTTTTCTGACTTTTAAATATGAAATACATTTTCTCATACATTATGTCTGCATGTTAAAATATCATGCAGTCATTTGTTTGTTTACTGTGTCTATGCATATTTGATTTATTATTTTAATATATATTTTAATTTATTTAAATTATTTATTTATAAATAGTTTATTTATTTATTTTCCATTTCGCTTTAAAGGCTATTGTCGCTTGTTGAACCATTTCTTTTCTGAACCAAAATAATTTTCATTCCTGTTATCACTGCTGGGAACTTAAACATTAGAGTTATTTTTTTTTAAATCAGACTACTTGTTGTATAACAGCCTATTACTTGCGCGCACATGTTCGTTTGCATAATCTTCAGGCCGGTTGAAGTAGGTTTATATATTTGTTCATTTTGCTATTTTAATAACTGTTGAAATGTAGCAGATATTAAATGATTGAATGAGATTTAGCCTAGCGCAGAATAATTTTATTAATGTTTTAATTAGTTTTATGAATACTGCTTTATGAATATAGTTTTCAAGACGCATTTTAGGTGTCAGGTGTGGCTACTTTTACTTTCCATAGCCTACATTATAATTAAAACCTAATAATTAGCCTTCAGCTTTTTCTCTTTTTTTCCCCTTAGTGTTATCAATATATTATTTAGGTATTTTCAATTTCAGCTTGTTATTTCTGCATTATTTATTAATTTAGGCTATTTAGTGTTTTGCTGGTCAGCTGTATTGTTGACAAGAACTATTTTTGTCTTTCTGAACTGATTTAAGTAATCAAGTTTCACTCAGTTCTTCTTACTGCTGAAAACATGTTAAATGATAAAGTTACTTTAATAGCTTATTAAAGCATTAACCTACAGAATGAACACAACTTCGCTTTGCATATACAGGAAGTTTATGACGCAGATGTTAAATGACAATGTTACGTGCAGCTTTTTATTTTTATATTACTCTGTAACTTAAAAAAGTAATATAATTTTTTTCAATTTATGTTAGGCCTATGAAATTGATGCATTTGGATGTGAATTAATAAATGTGTATTGAGAAGGATTTCGTTGTGTCTTTTTACCAGTAGCTCAAACCATGGGTTGTTGAGTAACTCGAGTATTGTTTTGAAAAGATCAATTAGCAGAAACCAGTAGTTGTGCAAGCCCTAGCACATACTTAAACACTGCTGATTGGCAATTGTGTTCACATGCTCAACAGAAATGACTGTGATTGGTCATGAAGGCCATCAGTTCGCTGCTGTTCACCGAGTGCAAACACAGATACAGGGACACTGGTCAACGTGGCTTTGAAACACTCCAGTGTCCCTGTATCTGTGTTTGCACTCGGTAGACAGTGGTAAACTGATGACCTTTAAGGCCAATTTCTGTTGAGCACGTAAATACAATGGCCAATCAGTGGCATTAAAGTGCGCACTCAACAGCACACAAATGTTTCAACTGTACCAACTGGAACTGAAATTCCAGTATTGTGACTACTATAGTATAGTGGAACTGAGTTTGAGACTACTGCTCGATGGTGACAGTCCTCAGAGCTTAAGCAATTGTTTAAGCTGTCAGGCAGTTTGCACGCGCACTCACACACATACACAGAGAGAAAGAGAGAGAGAGAGAAATATATACTTTATGACCCCCTAGTGTCCACTTAAAAAAAAATTAAAGTGTCTCATGCGTAGAGAAGCATTGCCAGGATAGTAAAACAGTATATAAAGACAGAATATTGGATGAACACTTGAATGAAAGGAGGAAGAAACACAGATCTATGTCTCCCAACATACTGTCACGGACACACAAGAGCGTACACAGTCCATTTAATGACAACACAAATGACAGACAATTACATCTTTTCAATGCAGAATCCTCCAAAAAGCTTTTAAAGTAACGGATTCCATCTGCTGTCTGATGTGGTTCAGTGATTTCTCATTTACGGAGCTGACGAAGTCATTTGTCATTTCAAAGCATCCATACGACTCGCCGGCAGTCGCGGAGAAAAAGCGAAAGGGGAAGTTTCGCCATTTAAAAGCTGCTGGGGTCACTGACATCATTTCGAGATGCGTCAAAGAAACTCTAATCTGCTTCATATTTATAATGAAGGTCGATTTAGGATTGGTTTACAAAGGGGTTGTGTCTAAAAAAGCATGAAAGCCTTTTATGTACGGGCCTGTGAAACAAGAATGCATTGCTGGATTATATTGAAGACTGAACTAATTACTTCATGGATGACAATAATTGCAAATCTATTGGGTGTTTTCTTCAATTTTAGAAACTTTTATGTGGGGTTGATTTCTTATTTAAACTAACAGACTAGTGTGTGTGTTATTAAATGAGAAGACACTGAAAATTCAACAGACTCAAATTCAATTTGATGATTTTATCTTATTCATACAATTTAGTGCGATTTGCTTATCCCTTAATGATGGTTGGGCTAGAGGCGGGGTTGGGTGTTACGCCTTCTTTTTAAAATCATACATTTTTGTACAGCTGAACTTATACAAATTCATACAAATTAGCCACTAAACTGACAAAACGTAAAATAGTTACGTTTCCACATGAGATCTGACTGGAAAATTACATTCATATGTAAACATCCAACGTAGTCTCATTCTGAAAATGTAGCCCTACAGGTATATACATTTCTAGACATCGCGAAATATGCAGCCAAAGGTATCTATGTCTGCATTTCGAATTAAAACGAATGTGTATGACGCCGTTCCTTTTCGGGATTACCAGCTGACCGCTTACCTCCATATGGATGGCTTCCTGCTGTTGTCAGTTTGTCCAGTTAGATTGGAGACGCAGAGAGGAGTTGACCAAGACGACGGGGTTCGAGTCTAGCGAAGAACAGTTCCAGTAAGTGAATAAAAGAAAATAACAGAAGTCAATAAAAGAAAATAAACAAGTAAATAACAGTGTGAGAATGTGGTAAAATCTGAAAAAAATCAGGCTAGGGCTTTTCTTTTTCTGGATTGCTTTTTAGAACTGTCGGTTGGGTTAGGGAAGGGAGTGGCTGGGTTAATGGGTGCTTTCGAACACACTATTGATTGGGTTTAGGGAAGGAGGAAGGTGGGTCAGTCGATCAGTCAGTAAGTCAGTCAGTCTTTCATTCAGTCAGTCAGTCAGTCAGTCGACAGCGGCCTCTGGTGGATTTACGCAGGAACAGCAGGCGTGAATGGCACTCGCGAGAGAAATTTAAGATCTGAAAAAGAGTACACAGTGTCCTCTGGTGGATTCGTGAAAACAAAAAACTGCAAATAAACGTAGCTCCTGGGATGTACATTTTCAGAATGAGCCTGTGTTGTAAACATCACTATCAGCACATGAATGATGTCTAAACGTTTACTATCAGAATCGCTGTAAAGTTACAAGTTTTCAAAGAAAAAAATATAATATTAATAATAAAAAAAAAAAATAAAAACAAATAATGAAAAAAAGAGAATACTTAGAAGTTTACTAGTTTGATAAAATGTATTAGATTAGAATTAGATTAGTAAAAAGCTATTTTTCTTTTGTTCTACAAATTACAGATGATGCATCTTCAAAATTTAAAACAAAGATACCATTTAGAGAACAGAATGACAATTATTCACAATAATAAAAATGTTTTCAATTTTTTAAGCAACACAAAACTAACTTTCTAACTTTCTCTTTATTGAAATGTATTTATTGAATTTAACTTAACTTTAATTAGCAATAATTTTATTTACAATTAGGCAGAAATAACTCCAGACTTTTATAGAAAAAATAAAATTAAAATAAAAAAAGAAAATGAAAAGGGAATGACAAAATGAAAGAGGATTGATGAATGGACAAAACAGGAGACGCATTAATAACCCCGTCCTAAAGGTTTTTCATGTGACCAGAACTTTTGTGGGGGAAGGGAAGGTTATGGTATTTGATTAAAGATTATGAAGAAAAAAGGGCACCATGATGGCGCAGTGAGTAGCACATTCGCCTCACAGCAAGAGGGTCGCTGGTTTGAGCCTCGGCTGGGTCAGTTGGCATTTCTGTGTGGAGTTTGCATGTTCTCCCCGTGGTTGCGTGGGTTTCCTCCGGGTGCTCCGGTTTCCCCCCACAAGTCCAAAGATATGCGGTATAGGTGAATTGGGTAAGCTAAATTGTCCGTAGTGTATGAGTGTGAATGAGAATGTTTGTTTTTTCCCAGAGATGGGTTGCTGCTGGAAGGGCATCCGCTGCGATAAGTGAAAAAATGCTGGATAAGTTGGTGGATCATTCCGCTGTGGAGACCCCAGATTAATAAAGGGACCAAGCAGACAAGAAAATGAATAAATGAATTATGAAGGAAAAAAATAATTAGTGTAAATTAATGGAGTGCACAGACACTTCTTTGATAACAAGCTATATACATGTAAACATGAGTCAGTTTTCATATTTCAATATTTTCATGGCGACTTTTAGCAAAAAGGCCACAATCCCTGAAGACTAAGGAGAGAATTACAGTAGGTAACAAACTGAAATTCATTTCTCTGCTGACCGACAGCATGTCGCAGATGAGATGACAGAGCTTACCTTGTATTTAACCCCAAATGTTCCTTTAAGCTAATTAGGTCAAACTACACTAATAGGTACCTGCAAATGTCGAAAACTTCCAGTTTCTTGTTTCCCAACTGAGGCTATGATCCCACAATTCAGTTCTCAGACAAACCTGCATTCATCTATGTGAAGTATAAACACATATAGCCTACAGGCACTTATTAGCACAAAAAGGCAACTATACGTATAAATAGAGACGGCCCTGGTTTGACTTTGTAAAAGCTAATGTTTCTGACAGGAAATTTCTACCCAAATAACACTACCTGACAAATGACTATGATAAAAGTCAAGCCCACTTTTTAGTCGTAAGCTTCCGGGCCTAGAAAGGCTTACCTTAAGCACGCATTGACATTCAGTAACTGAGCTGTGATTGATTTAGAATGGAATTATACTGTACCCTCTTCCCTTCAAATCTCTATCCTATAGTCCTGCATCTCGAGCGGAAAAAGACAGATGGAGGGGGAGAGACGAGGAGCGGCTGTTAAAGTAAAGACGTTTAACGTGTGAAGAGATAAGAACGGCGCTGCAATTTCTCTGCATGTCGCGGCAGCAGCGCAACCTCTTAATCACCCGAGCTATCAGATCAGCCCAGCTGCTAAAGCGGCGCTAAAAGCCCAGACCAGAAACACGCCGCTGCAGCCAACATGCAAACTAATGCCAACGACAAAGAGGAAGAGATGGAGGTCTCTGGCAGTTAATTGAGGCTGCGGGCAGACAGGACGCTAATCATTCGAGAAAACCTATTCTAGAGGCAATTCGTCAACTCCTGCTTGAGCAAATTGTTGCCCTTCATCGGAGCACTTCATCTTCTGCCTCCTAAAGAGTTACAGCTGCTGTTTTGTAAATATTCCGTTCGGTTAAAGGGACAGTTCACTCAAAAAAATGAAAATTTTGCCAGCGTTCACACACACAGTTTCCAATTCAATGTTCCTCTTTACTTAGGAGTCAAAGGAACGTAATTAGACTCGTAAAGGCAGTATTTTGTCTCATCTGCAAAGACAGATGTCGAAAATTCTTGACAAAAATCACTACAGATATTAATAATGATATAAATACTTATGATACTAGTATATACTAATAATTAAAAAACAATTTTCACACCCAGTTGGTAGTTCATCATGTTTTCATTGAAAACTGTTATATAGTAGTCAACTTCTGGATCAAAATGGTTTTTCAAAGACAACAATGGGTGTTGGCTCAGTGGTTAGAACTGTTACCTCACAGCAAGAAGGTTGCTAGTTCGAGTTCCAGCTGGGCCAGTTGGCGTTTCTGTGTGGAATTTGCATGTGCTGGTGTGGGTTTACCCTACAGTCCAAAGACATGTGCTACAGGTGAATTGAATAAAACTAAATTGTCCATAGTATACGACTGTGTGTGTGAATGAGTGTGTATGGTCGTGGCTGGAAGTTGGCGGTTCATTTCGCCGTGCCGACCTCTGAAATAGAGACTAAGCCGAAGGAAAATGAATGAATGAATTTATAATCATTTAGTATTTTACTTTTATTTAACATTTACATTTAAACATATATGTTATATGTTTATTTATATTACAGTTCTGTCTGGTTCTCGAATCTGATTGGCGGATAGTCGTGCAGTAACAGCACTCATACAGCCTCCTCACCCTTCTGTATTACTCCACCCACATAGTGACAGCAGATGAATAAACTCGCTACAGTTTGACAAATATTGCAGCTGTTGGACAACATAATGTACTTTTAAGCCTTTTCTAGGCGAGCATGTAGTTCTTTAGATGGCAACTATGCTGTTTATTTATAACAGGGGTGTCCAAACTTTTTGCAAAGAGGGCCAAATTTGATAAAGTGAAGATGCTCCGGGGCCAATAGTTCCTTCTGACATTTTTTTCACCAAAATGTTACATGAAAATACACACTGTTATAAAACTATTTTCGTTGTCACAATTACCTTTATTTTTCAAACGCCAATATAACCAAATACAAGCCACTCAGGCATGAACAACTCTAAACACACAATTATGCCTTTCTTTCATATCTGGAGAGTCAGATAAAATTGAACAAACTGTATAGAATAGAATACCTTACATATCTATGAGTTTGATGTCTATCTTTGCCTCATGAACATTTTAAACAGGAGTTATAAGTAATGCAAAGTGGTCTGCTATCATTAAAGTTTAAAAAAAGTGATTTTTGCTCGTCTTCTACAAGATCTTTCAGGAAGCCAAAGTTTGCATAACAACTAGAGGAAGATTATAGCTTATAATTCCCACAACTGGGAAATTACTTGCCACCACAAGAAATAAACATCTATGAAAACATAATAAACTATGAACTATATCTACAGTTATTTAAGAGTTTAATGAATTGTGTTTGCTTTAGTGCATTGCATTAGTTTGCTTTAGGCTTTACTGTTACATAACTCTTCATTTGCACACCAATATTGTCCTGTGGGAAACTGTCCATGACCTCTTTCAAAGCTGGGAAGTGCGCGGTGCAGGGCTCTGTTAGGGACAAGTGTATGGCGGCAAATCAATGCCAAAATTAATCGAGCGCAGCGGTGATGTTTATGCGCGAGGAGAAAGTGAATCGCGAGCAGATTACAGGCCTAAGCGCGAGGAAACTACAGCTCGCGCGCGCGCTGAACCGATCATCATCATCATCAGTGCGCACGATGTACGGTGTCATGCCTGCACCGCGCGCAATCAGTTCTCTCCGCTCGCTCGCTCGTTTGCTGGCTCTTCTCTGCTCGCGCAAAACTTTTTTTCGATTTTTGTCAGTCTTGGGGCAGGCCTTGGTTTACTTATCTCTAACGCGGTTACTCTCCCTTGCTTTATTTATTCTAACAGAGCTAGCGAGCCATAAATAACACATTATGAGATGGAATCTGTGGGCCGTATGAAATCTGACTGCGGGCCGTGATTGGCCCGCGGGCCGGACTTTGGACATGCCTGATTTATAAGGATAGAGCTTATTTTGAATATTTATAATTTCTGAGATATAGTGCATCAGCATTCATCAGCCTGTCATACTAAGCAAAGCAAAAATGGTTGACGTTCGCCACAGGATGGCGACAGAGACTGCATAATAAACCATTAGTTAAGAAAAACTCAGCGTAATTTCAAACTACAGCTAATTAAATCATTATTAAACAGGTAAGTGACATTCTAAGTCGATCTCTCTCTTTTGTATGTTGTAGTGCTGTATTTATACCATCGTCTGGTAGTGTTTTTGGTAGTGATTGTGTGTTTCTGGTAGTGATTGCTCTGGCTTTTTCAGGGTTAATTATTGTGATATCAAGATTGCAACAGAAAGATACTGGGAAATCTCTGTAGGATGATGGCATTTCATGCTGTTCAGCCTTATAACCTTAAAATGTGAGCAAAATCACCTGCATTGTCATCACTTTAGATATTACGTTTAGATATTAGATATTACGTAAGTATTAAATCATTCAAATACTTGTAAAGTGGCGGTAGTGAATTTGCAACGGTTTCTGCTGTTCTGATGTCAGCTGCAGATGTGAATGAATGGTGGAAGAAAGTAGTTCCTCATAAAAAAGGGTTTTTAGACACTCAGTGTTTGATTTCCTTTTTTATATACACAATTATGCCGTCGAACTGTTGTGTAAATGCAATATCACATGAGTAGCAGTGCAATATGGCTGACCACCATATTACCACTATTCATTCATTCATTCATTTTCTTTTCGGCTTAGTCCCTTTATTAATCCGGGGTCGCCACAGCGGAATGAACCGCCAACTCATCCAGCATTTGTTTTACGCAGCGGATGCCCTTCCAGCCACAACCCATCTCTGGGAAACACATCCACACATTGTCATTCACACACATACACTACGGACAATTTAGCTTACCCAATTCACCTGTACCGCATGTCTTTGGACTGTGGGGGAAACCGGAGCACCCGGAGGAAACCCACGCAACCACGGGGAGAACATGCAAACTCCACACAGAAATGCCAACTGGCCCAACCGGGACCTGCCCCAACCGGGGATCGAACCAGCGACCTTCTTGCTGTGAGGCGAACGTGCTACTCACGCGCCACCGTGGCGCCCCATATTACCACTAGTGGCACTCTAAAGCTGGATTTATACTTTCGCCTGGCGCCGCATCGGATGAGGCTTTTATACTCCCTGCGTTCCGGAAACTTTAAAACAACAGGGGACGGTCAAATGAAACTGACCGTAAAGTCAGCCAGATAAACAGAGAAGTAGAAAGTTTAGGAACTACGTCATATCATTATTATTGATGTTTATTAAACTAGTTATTTTTATTATTTTTATAAATTATCTTAATGATTATAAAGATTTTTGTAACCATTCAAGATTTTTTTAAATCAAACTTTGATGCATCACTTGCTTTTGTTCATATCTCGGACAGTTTTACCTATTAAAGTGTATTAAAATATTAATGACGAGAACACGGGTACCTCAACAAATATATATATATTTTATTATGGCAAGAATAATAGCAAAAAGTACACTTACTAAATAATACAGATTTTTAAAATTTATTTAGCCGCTCCACAATTCACACAGTACTGTCTGGTTAGTTTCTGTCCTCTTCTCATGCTAAAAAGGCAATAATAATCCAACATTCCTGACCATAATCACCAATAAAGCCTAGAAAACGGCATCATGTTGTAAACCGATTGGTTCAAATATTCCTGTCCAGTTATCAAAGAAATAATTCGTTAATTCATTATAGTTTTACTATTAAATTGTTTTAAATGCAACTGTAATATATACATCAGTGTTAAACCTATGAATGGTGGAGAAACATATTCTGTAATTGTGTACCTGGGTCTCCACTGGCCTCTTTTGGCCTTAATAAACTCCTCCATCAGGTTTTTCCAAACCTTTAAACAAAAACTTTTCTCCTTTTCCACTGCTGTTGCAATTTCTAGCCAAGAATGATTGATCATCTGGTTATCTCTATGATCACTGATCATAAAGATATCTTTACATTCGTACCTGTTTCAGACAAAATCTCTTCAGAGTGTTTCATATACAGTACAACTCAAATAGACGCGGCACCAAGCGCACTGTTCGCTCGAGTCTCAAAAAATTCCGTGCGCTCCGCTAGCCGAAATCACGTCGCGCGCACCCAAAGTGAACATCCGGAAACTCTGCGATGATGTCATATTTGCCACGCGCACTCAAGCGAACTAGCGGACGTGTCAAGTATAAACCAGGCTTAAGGCAACGCACGCCTCCCACCAGTGCCGATATACAGCCATGTCGCACTGCTACTCATGTAATATTGCTCATATACACAATCATTTTGTATTTGGCTTTTTATTTAATTTTTACATTGAACTGTATCATGATTTAAGAACAGGACCAAAGACATGACGCCTCATTTTGTGATTTTATGCCCACAGAAAGCATATTAAATGTAATTAAATCTACTTCAATGTTTCACCTAATTTGGCATTATCAAAATGTGGCTGGAATAATGGCCTGTAAATTTGTAGCAATTATACAATTTTTCGGTGAACTGCAAATTTGAGTCTTTTATTTAGTTGTACAAATGGGGGCCTCACGGTGGCACAGTGGGTAGCACGTTCGCCTCACAGTAAGAACGTCGCTGGTTCGAGCCTCGCCTTGGTCAGTTGGCATTTCTGTGTGGAGTTTGCATGTTCTCCCCGTGTTCGCGTAGGTTTCCTCCAGGTGCTCCGGTTTATCCACAAGTCCAAAGATATGTGCTATAGGTGAATTGGGTAGATTAAATTGTCCATAGAGTATGGGAAAGTGGATAAGTTGGTGGTTCATTCTGCTGTGGCGACCCTAGATTAATAAAGGAACAAAGCCAAAAAGAAAGAAAAAAGTTCTACAAATGAAAACAAGGCATAATTATTGAGACTAACATTAAACACAGACAGACATGTACACACACACACACACACACACACACACACACACACACACACACACACACACATTAAAAACTCTTTTTTATTTTTATTTTTTTCATGTGAACTACACCTTTAAGAAACATCATCTGCCGTGTTTACAGTAAGGCCCAAATTTATCAGCACTGGAATCAAAGCACTGAGGAACTCATGAGGCACCAGACAGCAGACGCTGTTCTCTGATAACAGTATTCTTCTGAGAGCCTCCAAGAACAACATCATGACATCCTGCTGGGTCGAGGGAGCTTATTTTCACAAGCGCATGCGGCTCACTGGTCAATTTAATAAATAATTATAAATGGCAATTTGGTTCAATACCCGTTCAGAGTGTGCTGTGGTTTAATTAATGAGAGCAGCATGTGACCCGTGTGTTCAGAAACACCTCAGAGAAACACTGTTCTGTTCAGACCACCACAGGGAACTGAACGCACTTCCAACAGCTGTAATTTGGGCTGTGACGCACACATGTACATAAATCTGATTTGTAATTAATTGTTGACAGCACCGAACAATCCCACCTCTCCGTGGTACAAAAACTGCATAAGCACCTGCAGGTGGCACATGTAAACACACATTTGTTTGCTCTAACATGGAGGGACTTTCTGTCTTTTACCGAAATTGAATTGTGCTAATGTGGCTATCAATAAACAAATGTCATCATTTGAAAGAAGAAGAAAAATAAAAACGGAATATCTTTTTTTTGTCAAACAAGTATACAATGACATGAAGGATCTGATACACTTCAAATGAAATTATTTCCCTTGTTTGAGGTCAAAATGAAGTTAGAATAGGATGAGCGATGATAACGACGACTGTTTTCGAACATGTCCTAGCTGTAGTAGGTGAGGTTGTAAACATGTGTATCCATAAACAAAACAACAATGATGGTTGCTGTAAGACAGTGGTTCTCAACTGGTTTGGCCACGGGACCCACATTTTTACATGGTCATCAAGCCGCGACCCAAATTTTTAGGAACTGTAATATAATTTTAGGAATTATAATTAATTTCGTAAAAACGACAAACACTGTAAACAGTGGTTAGGGTAAGGAAAGGTTGTTACCATAAACAAAACTGAACTGTTAATAAAACATAAACACTGATCCTGTTGACCAGAACAATCCAGCAAATTGTAAAATGATTAAAACATCCATAACCATTTTTACATCTAATATGACAGCGGTTATAATGTTTCACTTAACAGTAATTTGGGAAGATAATGAGATAACTGAGGATGTACTTTACTGATGTGATAAGAGTTTCAAAGTCAGGAGTGATGGTAGACAGTGCTATCCGAAGATCGTGCTCTATGTACAACCTGTTCCTTTGCTTGGAGTCGAGCTGCACCAAGGAAGAGAAGCCACTTTCATACAAATACGTAGTTCTGAATGGGATGGGTTTGATCGCACTTCACTGAATTTCTTTTTCAGCGTCTTATCACACTCTCTATGTTGCTCGGCAACGTGACGCTTTCCACGTCGATTCCAAAGGGATTGGTTGTTGTGCCCGCATTTCAAAATAAAAGTCCGGTATACGCAAAACAAGTTAAAAATTAAACTTTTGTTGTTTTTTTGAGCACACACTCCGCGACCCACCAGTTGAGAAACACTGCTGTAAGAGAACAGTTTTGTCCGCTAGTAAAATTTAGCTATAAATATTAATGTAGATGTGCATCCGCTTAACGAAGTTAGAAATAATTATGTAAAATTAGCTTCTTTAATTGGGCTAATTTGGAGCACTGGTAATAGTATTTTTCATACTTTAGAACGTGCAGCGCAAAATTGGACGATTTCCTGAAAAAAAGATCGCCATTGTTGAAACAACAAAAAAACGGTGTCCCCTGTCTGACCACTGAAAATAAGACTAATGCTGCGTCCCAATTCGCATACTTATACTACGCCTTAAAAGTATGTACTTTTTTTTTGAGGAGGAAAAATGCATACTTTTGAGTGTGTGACAGAAGAGTACGCAAGCTTTGGGTCATACTACTTCCTCGTTAAACCGATAGCTGTGTTGCATAGTTAAGAGCCCTGTCAATCATCCACATTTCTGTCATATTTAATTTCTACCTTATTGGAAAAGCAGCAGCAGCAGAAGAATCTCCCATTCACAAGTCTTCCATGCAGAGAAATCTCCTCAGGTGTTTGGATAATTCTGCATTCAGACGTTAATGTCCAAACACGTGTTTATATAAGTTCAGTATTGCTGTTGCGGATGAAATATAACACAGACAACAACATTTAAATATTCTCCAGTGGGCTAGATATTAACTAACAGTCATACAAACATCTTTACTAAAGCCTCTCTGCTTGACGGTTGGTCTCGCGCGTCCATCGTGTTTGTAGTTTGTTTACACTTTTCACCCGAGTTTTGTAGTTCTAATTGAATTCACGTCGAACGCGCAATGCACTGTGGGAAGTATCAGCGGCTAGGGTATGGATGATGCCACACTTAAAATTTCGACCGGAAATAGTAAACCATCCGGGAATGTTTGGCATACTCATTTCAACATACTACGATTTGGGACATACTAATTCTATTTTCACATACTGTTTAGGATGGATAGTATGCAGATTGGGACACAGCATATGTAAGAATAAAAACTTCCAGAACACACCCACCAATTGTGTAATTGCCACAAACCAATGATAATTCAACTTTAAGGGGCTGTTTTGAACTGCTAAAATGATACAGCAAACACAGGATTGATGTTGTACCCCAATGTCGTGGGGACATTGTATTTTGTTTGGATTGAAAACCTGATTGATGTCAGAACTCAAAGTCAGGCCGACGCCAGTATCCAATGTCCAACCTACAATCAACCGAATATCAACGTCTAATGATGTTACAACTTGACGTTACCACTATGACGTATTTCAGACGTTGGATTTTGGTTGCCATACCTGAGGAATAAATGTCAGCATTTGACGTCAATATGATGTTGGTTTAAGATTAGATTGGACGTCAATATGATGTTGGTTCAAAGTGAGCTAGATATTAACTAACAGTCATACAAACATCTTTATCGAAGCCTCTCTGCTTGACGGTTGGTCTCGCGAGTCCATCGTGTTTGTAGTTCGTTTACACTTTTCACCCGCGTTTTGTAGTTCTAATTGAATTCACGTCCAACGCGCAATGCACTGTGGGAAATATCAGCGGCTAGGGTATGGCGTCTATCAGATGTTGGATTTTGGTTGCCATACCTGATGAATAAATGTCAGCATTTGACGTCAATATGATGTTGGTTTAAGATTAGATTGGATGTCAATATGACGCTGGCTCGATGTTGGATTTTGGTCACTTTCCAACACAACCAAAAATCAACCAAATATCAACTTTGTTAATGTAACTTTCCTAAGATGCTGGATAGACATTGTATTTTGGTCAACTAACGTCACAACCTAATATTTTGGCGTTGTGTGCCCGCTGGGGAACTCAAAGCTATAGTAAGTAGCTATAGTACAGCCATATTTAGTTGACATCACCTCATTTCAGTTTGTTCTCTGATTTTGGGTGAGTAAATTTTAAATTAATTAAACACAAATTTTTAAATATTGGGTGAACTTCATAAATAATGTTTGATGTCAACGAAATA
>CAIGQQ010038941.1:2829689-2873468 GCA_903798035.1 Danio albolineatus | reverse complement strand
GTGTGTGTGTGTGTGTGTGTGTGTGTGTGTGTGTGTGTGTGTGTGTGACACAGCATTATTTTCTATGTGTGTCAGAATGTGGCCAATTGACTTTTTTTAAAATAATTTTGTACGTGGAGATTGGTTCTGAATCTACCTCTCTTTGAACAACATTGTAAATGTTTCTTGGAGCCTGCATGAAAGGGGCCCAAGTTACATTCAATGTCTACTATAAAGAAGCCTTTAAAGTAAGGTACACGTACATGTGTTTGAAATTAAAATATCCCTGGATGGTTAAAAGTAAAGAAAAAGTAACAGGAAAAAAAACACTGATTACCTGGATGATTTTAAGTTGGAGTCTGCATGAACGGTGCCCAACTCTGACAAATCAAAGGATGCTGTAAAGCCAGAGTGATCCTTTATATACGTGGTGCTTTCCTTAACTCACACAGACATTGCTGATTAATCTGAGTTTATGTTTTTGCCCTGTAACATATAGCAATTTTCAATATATCTTAGAGTCTGCATGAATGGGACCTAAGTGATATTGATCTTTTATGTGAAATGCATATGCAACCTCCCTGGTTCTTGTTTCTATAGATAGTTTCTGTAATTTAGTGTATAAGTCAAGAATAATTTAATCACATATTAACAAAAAATGTAAAAATAAAAATACGTTTCTTATTCGCTCATGTTAAGTTTGAAGTTTATGTTTATGGTTAGTTTGACTTTATATTATAGATATTGAGTTATTGAAGTGTTTTAATAATTCAGTCATTTGTATTTTAGGTTCTGTTATATAAATAGCTTTAAATTAATTAAATTTAAATAAATAAATTTATTTATTTTATAGAATTTATTCTTATGGGTTTTTGGTGATCTTACTACAGTTTTATTAGGGCTGGTATAAAGTCTTATATGTTAGGTTGTTCCTATCACCACCCTTATTTTTCAACATTGTATATTGTTTTACCAGTGTTGTTTGGTTGAATGTTCTCCTTTTCTTACATGTCTTGTCCTGTTGGTTTTGTAGCGTCTAATATGTTTGTCCCATGTTATATGTTCCCACTCCTGGCCTGCACCTTGTCGTGGTGAGTGGGCTTTTAACCAAGACAGGCCATAGTGAATAAATTCTACAGGTCTTTTAACCTTGTCATCTTTCTCTCAGGTATTACATGTGACATCCCCTGCTTGTGTGTTGATTTCCTTAGCTGATCATAGTATCCATTCCCCAGATGTGGAGCGCTCCGGTTACAGGTTCCATAGTAGGTCTTTCACTTCTGTACCTAGGTGAATATTGCTCTGCTTAGTCTTTTGTTCAACTTATAAACCACTTAATGCTGTGTTATCTATACATGTCTATATGAACACTAATGATTAAATGGCGCAAATGTAAAGTTAATTTATTTTCTTAAGGCTGTGTTTTCGAAACTCAATTAAAGAACTCCTTGTCATTAAAGAATCAAATTAATTTATTTATAAAACTTTAACAATATTAAACAATATAAAATCATTGAATTAATGAAAAGAAAAGAAAAACAACAAAAGGAAAAGCAGAGGTTAACAGTGTTATGGCTACAAATGGCATGTAAGAGAAAACATTTAAAAAAAACTCTACATTAGCCATAATGGTCAAGGCTATATAAATCAAATGGGCCCTAAAGGTCAGTTTCAAAAGCAGTGACACTATTGGCTGTTCACTGCATTTGAATGTGGCCTTTAAGGCAGTTAGCAATACTACTTAAAAAAATATCATTTCCCATAGGTGTGAAATGAACTCCATCTTTTAGGAATAGCCCAGGACTGTCATGTCTAATGTGAGGGTGCATGATTATGGCACCATTTAGGCTATCAACAAATGTAGCCATAACACTGTTAACAAACTTCCGGGCCTTGTCAAGCTTTACCGGCTTAGCACCAGCTTTCCACTGGCACCTCTGCGTAATTGATGAAAATAAAATTTTCATCTCAGGATGCTGAAACTTTAGGTTGAGCAGATCATCCTTCATTGCGTTCACCAGCAGGACGCTGGTGACCTCCCCAATGTCATTCCCTCCACAGTGAAGGACAAGGACATCCGGTGCAACTGTTCTTTTCTTCTTTAAATCCAAAAAGTAATTAGGAAGTCCCTTCCATCTCAGTCCACCCCAGCCAAACCAGGAGATATGGGCCCCAGGCAGTCCGAGGTTGTTTCCAACTGTCTCCCTCGCTCTCTGGGCACCTCGACGGACATAGCTGTCTCCAATGATCCACACTGTGCCTATGGAAGGAAAATGAGTGATTTTAACAAATGCTTGAGGAAACAGGAAAAAATTATGAAAGATATTAACATTAACTAAATTAATTACTTTCATTACATTATGAAAGGAATCAGTTTTTTGTTGACAATAATGTAACAAGTGAGAAAAAATTGAATAAAGTAGCAACGTCTCAAAATATATCTTTTTAAACCAAGACTACAACTTACAGTTTAATTTTTGTGACATAACAGGCAATGATGTGGATGCTTCACAGGTGGCCATGACGTTAACAAGAATTACTGAAAGAAATACACATAGTCACTGAAAGAAATACACATTGTTAACACTTTAAAATAATGTTCCATTATTAAATATTACTAAATGTAATTAATAAAATGTGACCCTGGACCACAAACAGGAGTAGTCAAAATTACTGATATTTTTCTGTAAAATGAATCATCTTCCATGGAGATGTTTTGAATATTTTCTACTGTAATATGTAGTATTGCTAAGAACTTGGGACAACTTTTAAGGGGATTTTCAAATAGTTGTTTTTCAACCAAATATCATCCTATCCCAATAAACAGCACATCAATAGGAAGTAATACTTTTATTCCAATATATATGTATAACTCACAATACTGAAGATAATGTTAACAAGCTCAACTTTGGACTTAAAATTGCATTACTAAATGTTGAACTATGATTAATAAATACTTTATTGTGTTAGTAAATAAACCCTTTTTATAAATGCTTTTTATTAGCATTACTAATCACATTTCAACTAGTAAAATCAACAAAAAAAACTAGTAGTATATCAACTGCCAACAATTACATTTGTGCTTTAGTGAACATACAAATGTGAATTGTTTATATTAAAAAATAATTGTTTATTTAATTTAATCATTTTTAACAATATGTATTAATATTATTAAAATTTAATGTCAACAATTATTTTAAACAAAAGAAATATGAATGTTGCATGTTGACAATAAGAATTTAATTGTTGATATCAAGAATGCATATCCTGAGAATGAGTAAAATTAAAAACGGCTTGCCATAGAGAGCCATGATAATATCAACAACAGTTATAATTTCAAGTTTTGTTGTGTAGTTTCGGGTTAATTTACCTGGATAGTACGCTGAGAAGTTCAAATGACTCAAATGTCGCGGGTGGTGGGATGGTCTCTATGGTTTCAGCAAACATTCGTCTCAACTCCGCCTTTGTCCCGCCTATGCCCATTTTCGATTATCCGGAAATGACGCACTTTCAAGATGGCGACGGCTGACCACGCCCACTGTAAGCTTCATTTGAGCTCTTCAGAAACCTATGGGTGACGTCACGGACACTACGTCCATATTTTTTTACAGTCTATGCTTTTTACACTCTAAAAGGCTTCCAAAGGGAGCTCTTGTCAGCTTTAACTCAATTGTCCCTTAAGAACTGTCAAAACACACACACACGCACGCATACTCAATAAAAAACTAGATTGAAACCCAGTTTGGCTGATCAATTTTATTTGATCTGCTTACCAAAGAGACAATGCCCGCAAACATAAAACAATGAACAACTCCTTCATGATCAACTAAAATTTTATAATGACAGCGAGTGCCATCGTTACCGTAATTATTCTTTCTCTTCATCATCATCATTAATAATATTAGTATCATTATCTTCATATTAAGTGTTGTTTTCTTATCGGTTCCGTATTTTAAAATGTAATAACATGAAATGATCTCTTAAAAAACATGATGGACTGTGGATAAGACACAATGTGGAAAGGAGGGGAGGAGTGTAAATCCGCATGGAAAGGCTGGTCCGTAAGGCTCCAGAGTCAAAACTCTTTCCCCAAAAGTGAGTAAATCGCCCTCATAGGCACCGTTTTCCAATCCGCACACACACATACACACACGCGCGCACGCACAAGCACATGATAAAACTTTACGATGAAATTAAAAACAGCAGAAGTCACATTTAAAAGCACAGTATGGCAGTGGAAATTAATAGCTCATGGGTGCGACGAGGAGTGTCAGTTGGCGAAGCGATGGCATGAGAGAAACCAGTGGAGTGAGGCTAGAGTAAAGGACGCCATCATTGTGCACAAGGAGGTATAAGAGCATAGGAGGACAAGAGTAAACCCGGGTTTATGATTCCTTTGTCATGATCGGTTTGGAGTCGCAAAGTCACTTCTTCAAGTCGTGTTCTTAAATAAACGTATTTAGTTCCCTTCATTGCCCGGAGATTAATTAGAAAGTACCTACAGTACAGTGCCTTCCGTTTGTTGTCTTGAGTTCATCCTTTTTTTTTCATCTTCCACAACCCTGATTGCCATTTCAGGGGGACTCAAGGTACAAGCACCAGAGTTAGGAAGGTGTCCCAAAACCCTTCGAAGAACCCCTAGACAACACACACACACATGTACACACACATTCACTCACACACGCAAAGTGCATTCCCATCCGGGTGGTCCAGGGTTTCCTTGTTTCATGAGTGTTTTTAACTGTTCTTCTCACTCTACGGTTTCTTGAGAAGTTTGTCCGCCTCTGGGTATGTGGGATACTTCACTGTCTCGATCTTCTCTTTGACCTTATAGGATGGGTAGAGGCCAGTGCGGCCTGTTTTGCGGTTTATTCCCTTGGAGTATCCGTCCCAATGATTGCCCGCCACGCCGATCACGTCTCCGGGCTCCAGCGGGATGTCGTCGCTGTTGCGTGGTTGATGCGGGTAGAGGGCGATCTGGTTGTGGGCGTTTTGTCCACCGAAGTAGTAGATGTCGTCGAGGGAGTAGAAGAAAGAGGAGGCGTCCGGGTGGAGAGTCTGCATGATCTCGTAGGCCACTCGACACACCTGTGCACAGCGGAAAAGGTAAACAGAGACATACGTTCACAAGCTGCTTTGAAGATCAATCTTCTGAGTAGAGGGGAGTTGAGAGGCTATGCAGGTGCACCTGACAAAGATGAATGGGCTTTACAATAGTTAAGTGCTCCTCGTGAAATGCTGAAGTGAACATTAAGGACTTTTAGAAGAATGTACCCGCAGAGTGCTTGCGAACAGTCTGGTGCGTCTTAGTCTCTGCTTTATTTAAAAAGTTTGATCTGACTAGCTGGCCTTTCCAGTAGTTTTTTCCCCCAGGAAAGAAAGTCTTGCCTTTCCTTGCCTTGAAATTATCCCTTGTAAAGCTGGACATTCTTTAGGATTTGATTGATTCTTTACAGTTAAGACTATGATGTGGTAGCCAATCCGAGTGTGTCCTTATAATAATAATAATAATAATAATTCCTTACATTTATATAGCGCTTTTCTAGGCACTCAAAGCGCTTTACACACAATGGGGGGAATCTCCTCATCCACCACCAGTGTGCAGCATCCACCTGGATGAAGCGAAGGCAGCCATTTTGCGCCAGACTGCACACCACACACCAGCTGATTGGTGGAGAGGAGACAGAGTGATGAAGCCAATTAGGATATGGGGATGGTTAGCAGGCCATGATGGACAGAGGCCAATGGGCAGATTTGGCCAGGATGCCGGGGTTAAACCCCTACTCTTTTACGAAGAACATCCTGGGATTTTTAACGACCACAGAGAGTCGTGACCTCGGTTTAACGTCTCATCCGAAAGACGGCGCTCACTGAGCAGTATAGACTCCCCGTAGCTATACTGGGGCATTAGGACCCACACAGACCACAGGTTGGGCGCCCCCTTTTGGCCTCACTAACACCACTTCCGGCAGCAACCCAGCTTTCCCATGTGGTCTCCCATCCAGGTACTGACCGGGCGCAGCCCTGCTTAGCTTCAGTGGGCGACCATGTGAGAGTTGCAGAGAGCTAGCTGCCGGCAGCCTGTAGCTTGATGATGTACTTCAGGGGTTCTCAACCCTGTTCCTGCAGATCTACCTTCCTGCAGATTTCAGTTGCCACCCAAATCAAGCACACCTGCCTGTAATTATCAAGTGCTGTTCAGGTCCGAATTAATTGGTTCATGTGTGTTTGATCAGGGTTGGGGCTGAACTCTGTAGGAAGGTAGATCTCCAGGAACAGGGTTGAGCACACATGATGTACTCGATCAGGTCCCATCTGTACTGGACGTGCACTCGAGCAGTCGACTATTAAATTACCTATCACGTGTGCTAATAATGTCTACACCTAAACCTAAACCCAACCCCCCCAGTTATTAACATCTACACCTACCACAACCCTAAACCCAACCGTCACAGTAGCATGGGCGTTACCATAGTAGGTGTTACAACGTCGACTATGTATTGGACCTGATCCAGTACGTCATCGTGATACAGACTGCAGTGAGGACATCTTGGGCAATCCTGCTCCTGAAGTACTCTGTCATAAAGAGTTTAGTTCCAACCCTAGATCAGAACCAATTTATCAAAATGTTCAGGGCTGCTTTATAATACTAGGAGCTATGTTGGAGCAGGATTCTGCAGAAACGTAGTAGGTACCCTTGTTCCAAACTTGACTCTTGTGAGATCTTGGTTAAAAGTCTTGGGACACAGTGACATCCATGACATTTTATGTCAGAGTGTGCAATTCTTACAAAGACTTTGGACCTATTCCATTGAATGCACTGGATGATGGTGACCAGAGCATGTTTGTGGAATGGGAGCAGAACGGAAGTTAATAAATTATTTTGAGCTTATTAAATAATAACAGTTTTAACAGAATTCACTGTGACTTTTTGAAGATTCTGCTCCACTCTGCTTCCAATATACTGGTTTGAGTGCACAAAATAAGGGTTTTATACTTCTCATAACAAGGCAGATTTTATTTATTCTATGCAGATTTGGTGTGTAACAGACCGTGGCCACCAGTCTCTCACATGTCTGCAAATTTAAAGGTAAAAGTAAAAAGCGAGTGGGTGAAAATTTCCTCACCATGACTACAGATTGATCATAGTGATGTCAATATGCTTGCATGAACTCAATGTACCACTCTAGTTGTTTATTTATAGGCTAGTATGTTACACAAAGATCAACTGTAATTGAGCTAGGTATTCAAGAAATTCATTACAACAAGAAAGACAAATAGTCCAGAGTGCTATTGGCCTGGACTGTGCCCTTCTGAAGATTCTGCTCTGCTTTGCTTCCAATATACTGGTCTGAGTGTGCATAATAAGCAATATGTCAAAGGTTTTATAGATTGGTTCTGCTCATAACAAGGCAGATTGTATTTATTCTATGCAGATTTGGTGTGTAACCAACCGTGGGCATCATTATCTCACATGTCTGTAAATTTAAAGGTAGAAGTAAAAAGAGAGTGGGTGAAAATTTCCTCACCATGACTACAGATCTCTACAAATCAGCAGTAAAGAAAGAATGTAATCATAGTAATGCCAATATGTTTGCATGAACTTAATGTGTCACCTCGTTTATCACATGTATTTATATACTAGCATCTATTGTAATTGAGCTATGTGTTTAAGAAAGTAGTTACAACAAGAAAGACAAACAGTACAGAGTGATACTTGAGCAAAATTGTATGAATAAGCATGAGTGGGACATGAGCGGAGTATGTGCTTGGTCATTGAGCACTCACCTTCACTCACATGCTCTAACTGTGACTTATCTGTGATATCATGCAATTATTCAACTGGTGATAAATATGTCACACTAAACAATCAAATATTGCAATTTGTAATACACAAATATCCTAGTGTAATTGATTTTGGCAGCCAAAATAGACGGCCAAAAATCATTCAGTGTGAATCTGTCTTTAGTGGGTGATTTCTGGCCCGAATAAATTCACCAGACTTTATACTGATAATACAAATTGGGATCTGCAAGACTACTTATTGCCAGACATCATGTTTGGCATTAAAACCCAAATCCCAAACCAAATATAAAGTCAGCATGCCATTTCAAAGCCAAGCGTGAAGTCCGCATTGTGTTTGTGGACAATATGAGTTTATCCATAAAAGCAGAAGCTCTATAAAAAAGTTGAATGTAGTAGAAGAAAAACTAAAACTCTAAAGTATATCCCCAAAACGAGGTTTTGAACAAAAATAAACTGAACAATAGACCCCCCATAGAAGAGCAGTAGGAGCCTGGCTAGTACATTCACACAGTTCAGACAACAGACAAAATGTACATGCAGGATAGCAACAGAACAAGAACTTTGGGTCAAATGGGTCAAAATTTACCTGTGAGGAGAAGGTGCACACTAAGTAGTTGGTCCTTGATAGGAAGTGGATATCCAAGATGACTCCTCTCAGAGAGTTTTCAGTGTAGCGGTTGTGCAGACCAGCCGACCAGGAAATGGAATTATCACTAATAAATTCATAATCAGGGTACCTGTATACAAACACACACACACATACACAAAAATGAGTTAATAAAGGCCCCTTTGTCAGCACACATCAGTGGACTACATTATACAGCATTTTTAGGCATAATTTCAGGCAAGCTCATGACGTCAAGACTGTGTACATGCAGTGCTGTATTTAGGCCAAATGGCTTTATGAATCATACATGACTGTTCATAGTCATCATGTTTACTTATTTTCTTAACTATATTTTAAACTAAAATAAAGCAATAAAAACACTGTCTATATTTGTTCATGGAAAAAAAATATTAATAACAGTACTATTTAAAAATACTATTAATGATAGCTGACACAAGTGTATGAACAGACGTTGTGTAAAGAGTATTTTTGCTAGGTTTTCTAGATAGTGTCCTCAAGTTGACCCCTGAGGTAAATTTGGTGTAAAATGTGAACAAATTGCAGCCTCAAGTGCTGCCGCCTGACACATTTCTTCTGTTACACTCTGGATTTTGTTTAAATGGCACTTAAAAGTGTGTACACTTGATATACACAGGAGTCTGAGTGCTAAGGATAAAAAATGAAAAAAAATGCAGAGACCAAAATCATTTTAGATGCCACAACAAGGTGGCTATCAATGAGCTTGTATTTACTTTATTCGCTTTTTTCTTTTAAAGTCGCAAATTTTAATCTGAGATGTACCGTCTCATTATAAATTTAGGGATTTTCTTCAGGATTTGAATCCAAATTTGGATTTTAATGTTTGTTTGTATTTAAAAGGTGATCAATTTAATCAAACATTGTTCACTTAATATTTGTGTTCTTCACTTTTATTAAAGCATTGCTTTGTTATTAAGGTATTGCGAGTCATGCTAATATCAGACTTTACTGCAACAGGCAGTGAACCCTAAAGCCTGTCTACTCTATAATTTACATGTATAATGGGGAATTTTGCTAGCATCCACATAACCAGATGCAAACATTCAGTTTATTATATGTAAATGATGTTATAAGTCAATCTGTTGTGTCATCTGTCACTTAAACACTCAAGCTCTTTAAATGTGAATAGATTCTGATCGGCCATCAATTATTTTATCGTTTGTCTGTTGAAAAAAAAAAAAGTGTGATTCCAAAGCTCTGTGTCGTTACATTTAAATCTGTAGTGTGGATTTAACTACTATCATCGATTAGGATTTTTAAAAATTGATAAAGTATTAATTAATTAATAATTTTGATAAAGTCCTTTGTGCGAACAGGCTGTCAATAAACCAATCAAAGGCTTTCATTTCAGTCACTTGATGACAATGCTGGAAAGGATGCTGACTAAAAGTGTAAACAGACAGGTCAACCAGATGACTCAGGAATTACTTCTCTTTTAAAGGATTATATTTTTCAGTTTAACACAAAAGAAGATATTTTGAAGAATGTTGAAAACCAGTAGTGATGGACTTGATAAAATATCTTCTTTTGTGTTTAACAAAAGATAGAAACTTGGTTTGAACACATAAGGGTGTGTACACGATGACACATAAGGGCGTGTAAACGATGTCAACATTTCATTTGCAACCTGTCTATAATGCAATCTAATGCCACCTGTATATAATGTTCATAGTACATCCATCTGTAAATATCACCATAGTTTTTCTATAACTGCACTTTATAATTTATATCTGTATTCTGCACTTGCTTGTCACGATTACCAGCGATCTCCGCACTCAGAGATCGCTGGTTCACACACACACACTTACAGGAACTACAGACTGCTAAGGACTACAACTCCAGTCATGCAGCGCACACACACACACTCCTACTCCATATCACGACTGATTGCATACACACCACCAGAGGACTGTCAAAGACTGATTACACTCACTACATAAGCAGCACATACACGCACATCATGGCTGAGTCTTGTTCATCTGTAAAGTGACTTACAACAAGTTTCTTTGTTCCTGTTGTCCGTGTTTTTGACCATAGCCTTGCTATTTGTTATCCTTGCCTGCCACCAGCCTTATTGACCTTTCGCCTGTTTACTACTACGATTTTGATTATACCTGCATGAATCTGTTTGGCCCTGATGACCACCGCTGTACTACATTTATACAAAACTGCACTTGGATCCTCACACTGTTGTCACTGTCATCCCAACCGTTACATTGCTGCTATTGCACTATTGGTTAGACCTAAACTGCATTTCGTTGCTTTGTACTTGTACATGTATAATGACAATAAAGATGAATGTAATCTAATTTTTTTATATTTAAAATCTATTCATGACGATTCATTATGTCTTATTTTCCATTTAAAATCCCTAAATATACTATTTTTAAAAATTATTTTAAACAACATATTTCACCAAAACATTTAAGTCTGTCATCATTTACTCACCCTTCATTTGTTCTAAACCTTTTTGAGTATCTTTCTTCTGTTCAACACAAAAGAAGAGATTTCGTAAAATGCTGGTTGCTAGGACCCAGTGGGACTTCAATAATAGTCTTATGTTTCCTACTATCGATGTTGATGGGTGCCAGCAACCAGCAAGTTTCAAAACATCTTCTTTTGTGTTCAACAGAGTGATGCAGTGGTGCAGTAGGTAGTGCTGTCGCTTCACAGCAAGAAGGTCATTGGTTCGAGCCTCGGCTGGGCCAATTGGCATGTCTGTGTGGAGTTTGCATGTTCTCCCTGTGTTCGCGTGGGTTTCCTCTGGTTTCCCCCACAATCCAAAGACATGCGGTATATGTGAATTAGGTAGGCTAAATTGTCTGTAGAGTATGTGTGTGAATGAGTGTGTATGGATATCCGCTGCGTAAAACAAGAGCTGGATAAGTTGGCGGTTCATTCCACTATGGCAACCCCGGATTAATAAAGGAACTAAGCCGAAAAGAAAATGAATGAATGAATGTGTTCAACAGAATTCATAAAGGTTTAAAATCGCATGACGGTGAGTAAATGATGAGGTCTATCCCTTTAAAACACAGGTGTCAAATCCATTTCCCTGGAGGGCCGCAGCTCTGCACAGTTTAGTTCCAACCCTAATTAAACACACCTGATCAAACTAATTGAGTCCTTTAGGCTTGTTTGAAACCTACAGGTAAGTGTGTTGAAGCAGGGTTGGAACTAAACTGTGTAAAGCTGCCACGCTCTAGGAACTGGATTCGACACCTGTGCTTTAAAACAAGATCAACTGAATTGGGTTAAGACAGATTTGACGAACTGTACTTACTTGGTCTTGGCCTCTTGGAGTAGCGAGGGGTCATCAGTGGCGAGGTAAACCCGTTTCTTGTCCACATGCATGCGCTGTGCCAGACTCTGGTAGTGATCCTCCACATGCACCATGTACTCTTCTATGGGGTGGAAAGCTGCCTCCGTCCCTACCTTATCTGTCCGGCGCACATGCACCCTGGAGAGAGAAGCAATACCTGGGTCAGGCTGATTGTGTGTGTCCATATGAGAAAGGGATTCAAGGTCAACAAAGAACAGGAAAAAATACAGAGCTGCAGAATACAATTTCTCTCGATTTTTCGAACGGATGTTTAAAGGTTTTACGCTTTGGGGTGCCGATTTTCTGAAAATGCCAACTATTATGTGTCTATGTGTGAGTGCAAGGATGGGCGGCTGAATAAAAAGATGACATGGAAAGAAAGGACGGTGTGTGTGTGTGAACGACAGAGACAGAAAGATGGCTGTGATGCTTGAGCTCCCAGAAGAGAGCAAAGTGGGTGTAAGTGGAGATTGATTGCTGGAGCAGTGGTTGGTGGATGGTGTGAAAGGGTTTCTCTCCTTCTCTCCCTCCCGCACTCTTTCATACATAATTGCATTCAAAACCTGCGCTTCCTCAGTTTGAGGTTTACATCATAGCTTTAACCACATATGTTGGCTTATTTCTGCTATACTATTTCCACTGTTGGAATTATATTGATTGAATTACGTGTATATACTTATTTAAAAAATCATAACATAAACATCATATTAAACAATCGCAATTACAATCTCTCTCTCTCAACTGTATATACATTTATATTAAATTTTGAATGTTTATTGTAAATATGGGCCTCACGTTGGCGCAGTGGGTAGCACAACCGGCTCACAGCAAGAAGGACGCCGGTTCGAGCCTCGGCTGGGTCAGTTGGCATTTCTGTTTCCCCCACAAGTCCAGAGACATGCGCTATAGGTGAATTGGGTAAGCTAAATTGGCCCTTGTGTATGAGTGTGTATGGATGTTTCCCAGTGATGGGTTGCAGCTGGAAGGGCATCCACTACGTAAAACATATGATGGATAATTTGGCGGACCCCAGATTAATAAAGGGACTAAGCCGACATGAAAATTGATGAATGAATATAAATATTTCTCAAATATTTCCCAGGTGATGATCAACAGAGCACATAATATATCATATTATTTCCTATTATATGTTTTTTTCTTCTGGAGAAAGTCTTATTTCTTCTAGTTGGACTGTAATAAAAAGATTTTTACATGTTTTTAAATAACGTTCAAAGTCAATAATATTAGCCCCAAAATGATTAGACTACACAACAAATCACTGTTGTCCAGTGACTTTCCTTTTCAAAATAATTTGCCTAGTTTATCTGATTAACCTAGTTAAGTTGCATCTTAGTGGCATGGTGGCTCAGTGGTTAGCACTGTCACCTCAAAGATCGCTGATTCGAGCCTTGGTCAGCTGGCGTTTCTGTGTGGAGTTTGCATGTTCTCCCCGTGTTCGTGTGGGTTTCCTCCGGGTGCTCTGGTTTCACCCACAGTCCGAAGACGTGCGCTGTAGGTGAATTGAATAAGCTAAATTGGCCGTAGTGCAGCTGGAGAGGGATCTGCTGTGTAAAACATATGCTGGATAAGTTGGCGGTTCATTCCACTGTGGTGACCCCTGATAAATAAAGCAACTAAGTCAAAGGAAAATGAATGAATGAATGTTGCATCTTGTAAAATGTGCTGTTTATGTGTTTTACGACAACAAAATTGTAAAACCTAGTGTCATGGCTATGGGTTTATGCACACTTTCTTTGGTTGTCTGTGTTGTTGTCATGTTGTTATGTTTTGCTTACCACCATGTGTTTGTTTTTGTGTGTATCTGCGTTGTTGTGTTCACGTGGTTTTATTTATTCATTGCTTAATGCCGTACTTTGTTATTAAGGTAATTGCTTAAAATCATACTTAATGGGGTCTTTTGATATTCAAAATCTCATGTGAGAGTTGAGTTTAGAAGTATGGGAAGGGTGAGTCCTTATAATAAGCAATTTTACAGTATAAAATACATTACATCTATGAAAAGTCCTCATAAATCTTACAGTCAGAATTATTAGCCCCCTGAATTATTACCCACCCTGTTTATTCTTTCCCCATTCTGTTTAATGGAGAGAAGATTTTTTCAACACATTTCTAAAGATTTCTTTTCATAGAATTATTTTTGGCCTTTTTTAAATAGGACAGTGATGAGACAGACAGGATGCGAAGCGGGAGAGAGAGAGTGGGGTAGGGTTGGGAAATGTCCTCAAGCCAGGATTCAAACTCGGGACACCCTGACGTGTTACTGCACCATATGTCGGCATGCTAACCACTAGCCTGTTGTTTCTTCTTATCATTAATTTTCTTTTCGGCTTAGTCCCTTTATGAATCTGGGGTCGCCACAGCGGAATGAACCACCATTTCTAAAAATAATAGTTTTTTTCTTTTCTAATAACTGATTTCTTTTATGGGCGCCATGGTGGAATAGTTCTTCTCACAGCAAAAAGGTCACTGGTTTGAGTCTCGGCTGGGTCAGTTGGCATTTCTGTGTGGAGTTTGCATGTTCTCCCCGTGGTTGCGTGGGTTTCCTCCGGGTGCTCCGGTTTCCCCCACAAGTCCAAAGACATGTGGCATAGGTGAATTGGGTAGGCTAAATTGTCCGTAGTGTATAAGCGTGAATCAGTGTGTATGGATGTTTCCCAGAGATGGGTTGCAGCTGGAAGGGCATCCGCTGCGTAAAACAATGCTGGATAAGTTAGCGGTTCATTCCGCTGTGGTGACCCCAGATTAATAAAGGGACTAAGCCGACAAGAAAATGAATGAATGATTTTATTTTATCTTTGCCATGATGACAGTACGTAATATTTTACTAGATATTTTTTAAGATACTAGTACTCAGCTTAAAGTGACATTTAAAGACATCACCAGGTTAATTAGGTTAGCAAAGGAAGGTTAGGGTAATTAGGCATGTTATTGTATAACAATTGTTTGTTCTGTAGACAATCAAGGAAATTTATAACTTAAAGGGGCTAATAATTGTGACTTTAAAATTGTAAAAAAAAAAAAAAAGCTTTTATTATAGCCAAAATAAAACAAAGAAAATATACAAATAAAGAATATATATTATCAGACATACTGTGAACATTTTCTTGCTCTGTTAAACATCATTTGAGAATTTTTTTTTTTTTATAAGTTTGTGTGTGCCTATTCATTTATATTTTTGGGGAACCACAGCTTAAATAACATACATTTTATAGTTATACCAGCCTCTAAGATGTTTACTTGAAACAAACTGAGTAAAAAAAAATCTGAACTATTTTGAAAAATTCTAATAACTTCACTTATCTTAGGTCTACTAACAAAAAACACTGAAATATGTAGTCATCTGACTGGTTTGGATTGCACTGTGTCATGTCTGTAAGTGTAATGTCTTACCCTATAATAGGGTGCTTGAAACCCAGTTTGGCGGTGACTTCCTGCATTTCCTTCATGAGCCATGCCTGAGGGCGGATCAGGTACTTGACGAACTGAGAAACCCACCACACAGGAGGGTCTCCGTGAAGCCTCTGAAGCCGGTCTGCGAGATCTTCAGGGATGGCCAGGGGCAGGTAAGGTGGACGAGGGTGAAGACTGTCCACGATGGGCAACTCAATAACCTGAACATCCCGGTCATTTGCTTCACCTACACACAAATGCAAAAGACAATGAGCGGAAAAGACAAAGGAATGCCCTGGAGAGATTAAATATTGCAATATGGAATGTAAATTGGCTCAACATGCTTTTCCGATAGGAGATTAATTTACAATTGGCAAGTCAATAAAAATTGACAGTGAAGCTGCGCACACAGTTAAGTGTGTGGGCTGAAAACGTGAGAGCGGGAGAGAAAAAAAAAAGAACACCCTCAGGCCAAAAACATACAACACCAAGATATTAAAATAGACGCATTTTCCCACGGAAACTTACATTAAAATATATTAATGATTTCAGCAGGCGGTTTTATCCAAAATGACTTACACTCTTTTGAAGGAACACGTTTTGTCGGCACATATACACACACATTGTACTTCACATACATTCCTGTATTATTGTCATGATAACCAAGCCTTAAGGGGGCGAGGTGATGGAGGTTCCTTCAAATATCTGTGTCATTACTTTGGATGTGTTATTATGCGCTTGCATTCACATAAACAGCAAGAGTGTGTTTCAGGCTTAAGGGAAAATATTAAAAATAAATGGCAAAATATCTCAAAATAATATGGCAAAATACCTCTGAGAGTTGGTATACTGTTATACACAGGATCACCATGGGTCCTTGAACAGTCTTAAAGGGATAGATTTTTATTTTTGATCAAATATGGGTAGAATATTGAATAGGTAAGGATAAATTAAATATAATAAAATATGTAAGGGATAATCAACGGCTTGCCGTGCGTTGAAGGATTTTAATGCACGACGTGGAGGCAGTCTCTTTGCAGCGCAATATTTGTCCGAATTTTTGTCCGTTTCTACGCGTTAGATTTTCTAGTTAGATACACCAAAGCTTAATTATATACCCCATTTTAACAACAGAGATGCAAGAGATTAGATCCAGCGGCGTAGAACCGGAGATTTTCTGGCTGACATAAAGCTTCCCTCAGAGGAGCCGTTCTCAGAGCTGCCGCTGACCGCCTGGAGCTTCCAACATTTTTAAAACGCGCTATTCTTACACACAAACTGCCGATTTGACTTTAAAATAACTACATTCTCGCTTGAAAAACTCTTAAAACTTGATTTTGTGGCATAGTTTATAGGTATTTTCCTAATTTTGCGGGAGTCCCGTCCGCCATTAACAGCCCTCATCGGTTTCTTGTGCAGCACAAGCGAGTTACTATGGTAACTGTAAACGTTTGGGAGAAGCGCATTTATTTCGAACTGTGATCAAAACTGACTGGAACTATCTGTGTGTTTCAATGAAAATAATGCACACCCTCCAGCCAATCAGAATCAAGAATTTCAACAGACCATGGAATAAGGATAATTAAGGATATTGCTATTTACTGTATATCAAGCAAAAATCATGTTTCATAAAGATTTTTGGTAAATTATATACTGTAAAAATATATCAAAGCTAATTATTTTGTTATTAATATGCATTGCTAAGAATTTAATTTGAACAATGTTACAGGCAATTTCACACAATTAAAAAAAAAAAAGAACCCTGCAGATTTTTTTAAGCAGTTGCATATTTTTCTAACCTGACAAACAGAACATCAATGGAAAGTTTATTTATTCAGCTTTCGGATTATGTATAAATGTTAATTTCCAAAAATAGACACGTATGACTGGTTGTGCATTCACATATCACACTTTACCTCCGCGTGATGCATAAAAAAAATCCTGATTATACACCTTAATAAGCCCTTTTCTGTAATTGTTTTAGAACCATTTAATATGTCTAAGAAAAAATGACTAATAACAAATGTTAGTAAATGGTCAGACTACAAACCAGCTTGTTCATGACAAAACATTAAAATTGAAATTAAAATAGCATCAGAAATGTCAGATTGCGACATCTGGAAGCAGCGATCTGTTGTTTATGGCTAAAAATCAATGGAAGTGAATGAGACCAGAAGGCTCGACACAATGCGCCCGCTCTTATGTGAAAAATAAGGTCAGTAACTGAGCAGCCTTGTTTTAGATACACAGGTTCTCAAGATAACCACTATATATTTACTGCACTGTATGTCATTCAAGCACCACTCTACTTTTTTGTTTAGCTAAAACGCATGTTTGAACTGTAAAATTGTGGTTTTTACAATCATTTTACAGCACAGTACAGTATGCCACCCTAGATGTTTATGAATATGATGTTAATTTATTCATTTTCTTTTCGGCTTAGTCCCTTTTTTAATCTGGTGTCGCCACAGCGGAATGAACCGCCAACTTATCCAGCATTTGTTTTACGCAGCAGATGCCCTTCCAGCCGCAACCCATCTCTGGGAAATATCCATACATTCTCATTCACACACATACACTACGGACAATTTAGCTTACCCAATTCACCTGTACCGCATATCTTTGGACTGTGGGGGAAACCGGAGCAGGAAACCCACGCGAACACGGGAGAACATGCAAACGACACACAGAAATGGCCCAGCCGAGGCTCAAACCAGCGACCTTCTTGCTGTGAGGCGACAGCACTACCAACTGCGCCACCGTGTAGATTATGATGTTCATAAGTAAATTTGATAAATTTTATGGTTTACAGCAGCCGACAATCTTAAAATAGATATAAAATGAAGATTTAATATATCTTATACAAAGAAATGCACAATGCACTAAAATGTACTATTGCTTTAGACTTGCCAATTAATTTTTTACACTGCTAGTGTCATGTTCTGCTACTTAAGCTTCCCAGACAGAAACATGCACACATACACAGAGAAACAGATTAGTATTATTCTATAATTTAAACAATTAAAAATAATTTGATCAGCAAATTTAATTTAATACTGTATGTGCAGGACTTACAAATCCTTAAATCTGATTATAAAGCTCCCTGCTATTGATTAAACTGTATATACGCACATTACTTTGAGCTGGGCCTGATGAATATGTACGCATCCAGATCAAAAGCCAATAGCGATTGAAAAATCCATAATGTTCAATCACAGGGATGAAGTAACGGGAAGAAAGGAAAAACCTTTTATCAGGAAAAACCGTCTTCGAAGAGACTATGCACGGCAGGTTTAAATTATGCCTTATGCAGCATTAAATGTTAAAAAGTATTTTTTCCACACAAAGAAGTGCCGGAGAAACTCCCTAGCCGTTCTTATATAACCTTGCTGTTAGGCTCTTTGCATGGGGATGAGGTTTTTCCAGCCCAGCACCCCTCATTGCACTGATAAACAAAATAACTCTCTCTCTCTCATCCTCATTAGAGCTGCGAGAGAATCTAAATTACATCTTGTCCTTGCATCCTGATGAATAAATTGAAGGGGGGAGGGCTTCAGAGGAGGAGGCTTCTTTATTATTTTTAATTCATGCTGTCTGTGCTTTATTTTAACACTGCGAGCGTATGGCGTGCATGTTTGTGGCGGTATTTGCTCTAAACGTCGGCAGGATTATCCTAAAGGATTTCGCTTGCCCTTTGACCCCGTGCGTGTCATAACTAGAGGCGCTAACTGGGTTACGCTATGTACACTATTGAAAAACATCTCTCGAAAGATGTGCTGGAATTAGCCTGATTTAATTTAGACACAGGCAGGATGTGCGTACATTATGAGAAGCCAAGATGTTAATGGGTGAAAACTGACGGCATCAGCAAGGTTATGGGTTTGAATCCTTAGAGAATGAAAGAGCCAACTTCGAGCTCCATCTTGGATACATTGCAAGTCGCTTTGGATAAAAGTGCCTGCCAAGCGCATGAATGTAAAGTAATGAGTTGGAATAGCATGTTTAATATCATTCTCTTGCTCATTCTCCATTTCTGTCAATCTCGCAGGGCTGCGGAGCGCAGAAACTCTCATGCTTAAGGGCAAACTAAGAGAGATTGTGTCCTCTGGGAGGAAAGAGTGATGGGAAAGTGCTGCTTTGTTTTGAGGTCATTTCTTTCATGTTTTATAGACAGTCTCTCCTTCCCCTTCACTTTGCCTTTTAAGAGCACAGCAGGTTCACTCCAGCTGTAGAGACTTTCCCCTGAACGCTCGATTCAGCCTATTAGACAGACTCTTAAACAGGGCCAGTGTGTATTAAATGACCATTAGCGAACGGCCATTAGTGTGTTTCCCTAATTAACATTTCAAAATGGTCCGTTGTTGAACCAATATTCTTGAATTGAGTTGCATTCGTGGCAAAAAAAATAAAAAATAAATAAATAAATGAGCACACTGCATTAACATTATTAATAAGTGATATGACAACAAAATTTGTTGAGAAAAAAAGGGAAAATATTTGAGTATATAACATAAAAAGGCCTATTCATAATCTAAAAACAGATTAAGTATATATAAGTTATTTAAACCTTGTTTATTGTTCAAATTTACTACCTCCTTGTTATTTTCGTGGCTGTTTTTGGCCTATTGGCTTCCATTATAATGACATTTTTTGATTGCAAAGCCATGACACCATATACAGTAATCATGTGTTCTAGATTGTTGGTGGTTAGAGGTAAAATGTCTAAGTTTTACTGTCATACCAATACCCAGAGTGTATTATTGTGTTTTTTAAACATTTTGAAACAAGGTATTTTCCCAAAATAAGTGGCAAAATAAGATTTGTCACCAAAAATCATTCCATTTGCTGAAACACAGAGAAGGTTTCTGCCAAAATTAAGCCTCAAACTCTTCCAAGAATTGATTATGACATCTCCAAGATCACTATAAGTCACTTGAACATCTGCCACATTTCAGTTTAAACTAAGTAATGCACTAATATTCAAATTCTGTTAAAACTGATCAGGCGACAATTGTTTTGTGTTTGTGTTTTGTGGCATAAAATAATAACTGACCAATAATAAAGTTTTATTTAAAAAAAAAAACTAGAAATCAATCTTGTTAAAGCAACCCAGGCTCATTATTGATACGTACCGCATATACATTTCTCGAGAGCATAAATAAATAAATAAATCATAAATCAGCATAAATAAATCCCAGGAGGTAAATATTTTTTGCAGTTTTTGTTTTCGCAAATCCACCAGAGGCTGCTGTTAACGCTTTTCAGATCTCAAATTTCTCTCGCGAGTGCCATTTGTGCCTGCTGTTCTTGCAAAAATCCACCAGAGGCCGCTGTCGATTGACTGAATGACCAACTGACAGATACACCCACCCACCCCCTTCCCTAAACCCAACCGATAGTGTTTTCAAAAGCACAGATTGAACCACCCACCCCTTCCCTAAACCCAACTGACAGTGTTTTCAAAAGCAATCAAGAAAAAGAAAAACCCTCGCGTCAGCCTGATTTTTACCACGTTTTCAGATCTTACCATGTTCTCACCCTGTTGTTTACTTGTTTATTTTTTATTTTTTGCCTTTTGTTTTATCTACTTTCTGGAACCGTTCTTTACCTGACTCAAACCTGTCATCAAGGTTAACTCCTCTCTCTGTCTCAAGTCCGCCAATGTACGCAGCGAGACACTGGGCAAACTGGTAACAGCAGAAAAGCTGTCCACATGGAGGTAAGCGGTCGGCTGGCAGCGCGAAAAGAAACAGAAACAGTCGGCCGCCCCGTAGCATTCATTTTGAAGAAGAAATGCAGCCATACGTAGCTGTGGCTATATAATTCACACTCTGCAGAAATGTATAAAGGGGTACATATTCACAATGAGCCTGTGTTTTGTTGATAACACTAAATAAATTAGCTTGATAATAAATTTGCACATCACAATATGTACAGCATTTATGTATTGTACACAACAAAAATGTACCGTATGAAAAGAGGATATTCATTGTGACTTTAACTAGGTTACATTAACATTAAATGATTAGCATTTTTAAAGATGAGTTAATGGTACATGGTAGCAAAGGTAATTTTGAATGTGAAAATATGGTAAATAATACAATGTAAACAGATAAAAAAAAAAAATTATAATCTTCCCATAATCTATGTACTGTGTATTCCTCAATATTTTACAGGCAGCACAAACTTGCTCTTACTCATTTGACTCATAGTTTTAATGGGTGTAGGTTATGCATTTCATCCTCGTTTAAGTTTACACTTTTGCTACTGACCAGACCAGTGTCCAGTGGAGGCCCCTGTGCGGTCTGTGCAAGAGTCGCTGACAGGTTTGAAGACGGTCTCCCATCCTCCGGTGGCATAGCGCCAGTTCTGCGACTCCAGTATAAGCGTCCGCTGCGTGCCATAGGCGATCATGAAGCAGTAGACCACATGATGCAGCTGGCAGCCGTAACCACAACCTTTATTGATGTTACACACCAGCTTACGAGCCTTGCTGCAGTCCTGAGGGTTCTGTGGATACAGATCAGTACAGAGAGAAAGAAGTGTGAAGAGCTTTCTACACATACACTGAAAACTTACCTCAAAATTATTCAACTACACTGTATTACAATAGAAGTAAAGTATGATACTGTTTTATACAACATTTTATTGTGGAATAGATTTCTTGATTTGCTAGCCTTTAATTTTATGCTGTGACTCAATTTGAAAAGGAACCAAATGGAGTGGTCAGAAACACTTGTTAACCTTGCATATTTGCTTGTTTGTTTATTTAAGCATTTTAAATCTTGCGAAAATTTCTCATTAGGTTGATGAGCATGCCAACAAAGTGTTGTGGAAAATGTTTCTATGATAATGATGTTCATTTAATTCATTCATTCACTTTCCTTTTTTGCTTAGTACCTTATTTATCAGGGGTCCCCACAGCGGAATGAACCACCAACTATTCCCACATATGTTTTACGCAGTGGATGGCCTTCCAGCTGCACCTTAGTACTGGGAAACACTGACGCACTCTCACACATTCACACATGCTCTAATACGCTACAGCTAATTTTGTTTACAAAATTCACCCATAGTGCATGTCTTTGGACTGTGGGGGAAACCGGAGCATCTGGAAGAAAACCTACATGAATACGGGACTCGAACCAGCAACCTTCTTGCTGTGAGCAACTTAGCCACTGTGCCGCCAATCAATTTTGCAATTTCACTGTTTATAGCAGCTGCGCTGTCCCAAAGTATATATAAAACATTTAATTAGCTTTTACACAAAAGACATGCACACTGCACTGAAATTTATTTGGACTTTTTTTTTTGCCAATTTAATGTTTAAATTGTTTATTTATGTCTGTTAACTTGTTATTTAATGTTTATTTGTAATTTAATGTTTAAATTGTTTATTTATGTCTGTTTACTTGTTATTTGTTGTTTATTTGTACTTTAATGTTTAAACTGTTTATTTATGTCTGTTTATTTGTTATTATTTATTTAGACTTGCCAATTCAATTGTTGAACTATTAGTGTCATATTCTAGTGCTTGAGCTTCACAAACAGACACAAACATTCTGTTTAAAATGACTTGAACATAAAAATGATAACACACATTTTTAATCTTAAATTTAATTCAATTTTACTTAATTTTAATACAACTTTAAATAAATTTATTTTATACTTTTTCCCAAATTTTTGTTCAGCAGAAAGTAGATTTTTTTCAACACATTTTTAAACAGAATTGTTTTAATAACTAATGTCTAATAAGTAATTTCTTGTACTAGTATACTAAGATACTAGTATTCAGCTTATTCATTTAAAGGCTTAACTAGGTAAATTAGGCAAGTTAGGGTAATTATAGGCAAATCATGTATCAATAACAGAGGTTTGTTCTGTAGACGATTGAAATTTTTTTTTGCTAAAGCCAACTAAAGATATTAACCTTAGAATGGTTTAAAAAAAACTGCTTTTATTCTAGCCAAAATAAAAAATATGCCTTTCTCCAGAAGATAAATAAATAAATATATATATATATATATATATATATATATATGAATATAAATTGTGAAAAATTCATTGCTCTAATAAACATCATTTGGGAAATATATGACAAAGAAAGAAAAAAATCAGGAAGTCTAATAATTTTCTAAATAATTTTCAAATAAATAATTTAAAATGGAACATTCTATCTATTTTCATGGTGTTTTTCGGTGAACTGTATTAAATTTAAGTCAGGTCAAATTGTAACATAAATAGTAGCCAGATTTTGAACATAACAAGAACTTTTCTCAAGACTGACATGTCATGAATGTTTGTACCGATCATTTCAAGACATATTTATTAAACATCTTTCAAGACCAACAGCAAGAATAAACAAAAAAACACAGAAAGCCAGATTTGTCAAGGTTGCTAAAACTCTCCACTCATCACTTGCGTGGAAATATTTTTAGCATGTGCTGGAGGAAATGATGAATCTGTCCCTGACGCCAGAAGAATATAATGTCTGAATGACAAGATGAAACAAACAGGGTGGAAAAAAAAGGTCCCTCCATCTATCGCTGTTTCTCTCGTCCTGAAACAATAGAGAGGAGAACGACTGGAGTGAAGAGAATAAAAGCAGCGCTGGAGATAAGAGATGGATGACAGCGGTGTTGTGAGACAGACAGAGGACTGTCATTCCTCATAAGAGACACAGCTTCTCTGTTATCAACCTGTCTGTCTCTAACACACACTGAGTAAAATACACTCCATCACTTTAATCACACTCCGGCTCTCATTACGGCTCTAACCGTCTCTCTGATGGAGAGCGTTGACAAAAAGCTATTAGCCAAAGTTAACGAAGTACTAGTAGCACAGAACTTTCCCCCTGGGCCCAATGAGCAGGTTATAATAGAGAGAAGTCTTTCCCAACTTTAGTCTGGGAAAACACTAGTGCCTATATCCTCATCAGCATCCAACAAGAAATGTGTTTCATTTAACCCAGTGTTTAATTATACTGGATTTCATACAGCTTTGCCCTTATTATTAATCAAAACTGGCAATGTATCAGTGATTCACATTTGACGGCATTTGAGACTTTTGCTGTAGCTTTAATATTTTAATATGATCAAATATGAATATAAGCTAAAACATTTCAGTGATGGAACGAAGTATCTGAAGTTTCTGAAGCCTCCACATTTATTTGATGTATAGTGCACCAGTACTGTACTGTATAAACTACAGTTGAAATTCAGCAATCATATTAAACAATTACTAGAACTCAAAAGGATGTTTCTTTTGTTCTATTTGAATACATTTTAATATTATTACTGTGGTGAAAAGGCTGATTTTTTAAGCAGTCATGACATCTTCGGTATCACTTGACTCTAATATGCTGTTTGGTATTCAAGAAGCATTTCTTCTTATTATTATTATCAATGTTGAAAACAGTTGTGCTGCTTAATATTTGTGTAGAAACTATTTTTGCATTCTTTTATGTATGAATACTGTATCGGTGACCCTGGGCCACAAAACCAGTGTCAATTTTTGGAAATTGAGATTTATACTGTACATCTTATGAAGGCTGTTTAAGCAAGCTTGATGAATGGTTTGTTAGGAGAGGACAATATTTGGTTGAGATGTGGAGCTAATGGGATACTAAGGGTGCTTCTCAATATTTTCCCTTGTTTCCTACAACCCAGAAACCAATCGAGTTCAGTCATCTTGTAGGACTTCTCAATCCTCTGATTGTACCACGAGGAGGTGAGGATCGAGAAGAGAGGAGGGTTCCTGAGGAGGCTTGAGCGAGGATACACGGGTGGATCCTTCGCGGAAGTGTTTTACTGACTAAACGTGATGCGTTTGCAAATTCCTCTGCCCTTCACATAAGCACATCACTATAATATTAAGCATAAAATTATTGTTAACATGTTTTGTTTTGATAGTTGCTTTCATTTTGATGTAATTTACCTTTCAGCATAAAAATGCAGTTATAACAGGATATGATTCATAATCATAAGTAAAATAAAAAATACAGACAAACGTGGTGTTTTGTGGAGGTTGAAACTATTACAGTGTAAAAAATTATCTGTAATATTCAAGAATTTGGACATACAAGCACAGTGATGTATAGCATTTATCAAATAACGACGATTTGAATGACGCTAAAGAAAATGAGGATACATAGTTTCACTTGATTCAATCCCTCTGTCCTCGCATTTTTTCCTTGTGTCCTTCCCTCGAATCCTGAAGGGGTGGAGCTAAGACGTGAGGAAATGAAGCGAAGATGGACAAATAAGAATTGAGAAGCACCCTGTGCATATTTTGAGAAAATTACCTTTGAAGTTGTAAAAAGGAAATACTTAGCAAAGACATTATTAATCAAAAACTTTGTTTTCATTGATTTACATTCTGAAAATGACTAAATATCTTCATGAAATGATTTTTGGAAAATGTATATTTACCCATACAACATATATTTTGTCACCTTAGAATTATAAGGTTCTATCTGCGTTTTTAATGATTTTGTGATATTGAGCTTTTGCATTCCAAAGCAAACAGTACTTGTGTAATATTATTTTTTTTTAATAAAAAGTCTTAAAATGTAAACAACTTATAAAAAAACATCCCGTAATGTCAATAAGTTGTCAATTAATAGGAATTTGTCAATAACTCAGTTTTGAGAAAAATGTCAGATATACCTTGTAATTCTAAGGTGACGATTTGACTTTTTCTACATATATTGCAGTGTGACTGCTTTTGTCATCCAGGTGCACATATACAGCCTTAAACACTAACATTTTTCATCATTTTATAATAAATTAATGGCGTGCTGGTTTACTGAAATAAAAGAACAGTCAAAATAGTATTTGAAATGATTATTCATCTTCATTATTTCTGTTAACAAACTTGCTCTACGGTAGCCAAAAATAGACAACAATTTTGTGCATTACTAATGTCAAAAATGCCCCATAAAAACAGGTGTTTTAGCACATACCATATGTATTCCATTAGCACACAACCTCCAATTTAATGTGGTGTGGGTCATATATTTATGCCAACTTGTAGATTTTTTAAAATGGACAAATAATGTAAATTTTAGGCGCCACGGTGGTGTAGTGAGTAGCACTGTTGCCTCACAGCAAGAAGGTCGCGGGTTCAAGCCCCGGCTAGGGCAGTTGGCATTTCTGTGTGGAGTTTGCATGTTCTCCCCGTGGTTACGTGGGTTTCCTCCGGGTGCTCCGGTTTCCCCCACAAGTCCAAAGACATGCGGTATAGGTGAATTGGGTAGGCTAAATTGTCCGTAGTGTATGAGTGGGAATGTGTGTGTATGGATGTTACCCAGAGATGGGTTGTGGCTGGAAGGGCATCCGCTGCGTAAAAAAAATATGCTGGATAAGTTGGCGGTTGATTCCGCTGTGGCGACCCCGGATTAATAAAGGGACTAAGCCGACAAGAAAATGAATGAATGAATGAATGTCAATTTTGTGACTCATCTGACCACTTTCTACCAAATATATATTAGTGTTTGCAACTAAATTGACTGGTTTTGCCATCCAGGTGCACATGCTGTATACAGCCTTAAACACTAAAATTTTTCATCATTTTATAAGAAATAGGTGGTGTAGTGGTTTGCAATAAAATAACAGTCAAAATGATATTTGTAATGATTATTCATCTTCATTATTTCTGTTAACAAACTTGCTCTACAGTAACCAAAATTAGACAACAAGTTTGTGCATTCCTCATGTCAAAAATGCCCCATAAGAACAGGTGTTTTTGGCACAAGCCATGTGTTTCCCAATAGCATATAAACTATGAGTGTATGAGTGTAATGTGGTCTGGGTCATATATTTATGCCAAGTTGTGGAATTTGTTCAAGGTTTTAATCAATAAAGAATGTCCATTCTTGCAACTCATTTGACCACTTTCTACAAAAATATGCACTTAAATTGCATAGAGTATAGCTATGTGCATGGCTTTTAGGTTAAAAGCAAATTATATTAAAAGCCTATTAATTAAAAAATGTATGGCTGCATTTTTTAATTGCACTTGACATTGGAGACCTGTTTATTTATCCTTCATAACCTCATTCAAAATATGCAGCTATCTAAATGATCATGTAAATGCATCAACTGACAAAAGCCACAGTGTGCTGTTGACATTCCAACTGTAACTTTGGCAGTGTGTGATGTCAGTTTAAAGTCTTTCTGCAGGAGACGCTCAGGCTGCGGGTTTAACAGTCAGAATCAGGCTGAGCTCTGCTGATTACAGCCTGTGTGCTTGTGCGCGGCGCTGCATTGTGTTGCAGCTGAATGTCAGTTCAGTCTCCAGTGTGGAGTCAGCGCAAAACAACCGCCCCATCCCATCTCAGAGAGAGGGACAATATACCGCTGTCCCGACAACTGCAATATAATCACCCCTCTCATACATATAAGGGGAGGAGGAAGGGTGCGTGTGTGTGTGTGATCTTATTCAGCTGTGCAATTTATTCAAAACAGACGTCGCATTTAATTCTGAAAACAAACAAAATGTGCTGAAGAAAAACAGGGGCTGTAAGGGTTGGAGGCTGTGTCATTTGCTGAAGAGACGGAGACATAAATTCCAATACCCATGAGGCATGTTATAAGATAACAGCTTTACATTTGATCCACCCCATCTTGACAGAGTATCACATACTGTTGTTTGCATAGGTTCTATTGCTTGCAGATCATGTCATTCCTTTCAAAAATAAATAGAGCAACTAATTGGTTGTGAAAGAATCTTTTTTCGTAACACTTTAGGTCACAATTCACAGTTTTAACAAACTATTAATTAATGCTACTAGCTTAATAAACTACTAATTAGCTGTTTAATAATATTTAGAAAGGTAGAAGTTGGGATTAGGTTTTGGGTAGGATTACGGTAGGTATGCTGAATAACTTGATACGTTATAACTACAAGTGAGCAGATAATATCTTTATATAGGCAGGTAATAAGCCAGTAGTCAATAGCATGAATTGTGAGCTAAACTAAAGTGTTACCACTTTTTTTCAACAAATCCTTTTTTGTTTGTCACTTCCACTGACAAACTAGTTTATTGTTTCATATATGGGTAACACTTACAACACAGGACATGTAGTTAATGTTGTCATTCATGTATTTACTAACACAAATAATGCTTGTACAGCATTAATTAATAATAGGTACTAATGCGCTATGCTTGTTTGATTCCTGGTCCCGGCAGGAATTCAAGATGGGGGTGTGAATGAACCACACTCTTTCTGTCTTCGATACCCAGCTGTGGTGCCCCTGAGCAAGGCACATAACCCCTGCTGAAAGCAATAGCTGCCCACTGCTCCGGGTGTATGCTCACTGTGTGTTTGTGCTTTTACTCTTTACCCAAAATGTGTGGGTAAAACCATACTTGACAAAAACTCACTTTACTTCACTTCACTTCAATTCACTTCGCTTCACATCAGAAGCTTAAGTTATCAATTTTGTGTCACTGTAAAGGAGTTTTTGACTCTAAACGTGCCAGTAGGTCATCCTATGAATAATCAAGGACTACCTTTTCAACTAAGAGTCTTCTTTAATTCAGAATTCCAACTGGTTCAACTCAAATTTTCCATTTATTTTGGGGAGATTGACACCGTGAAGTGTCTGTGACACTATTTCAGGAGCCTTTATTAGATTTTGAATGCATTCATTTTAATATAAGACAATAAAACCTGTTTTGATCATTTCAGAATGTTGAATGAATGATTCAGTTTATTCATAACATGAAAAATACTTCTTTTTAGCTGTCTACTATAGTCATAATTTTCACATGAAATTATATACTTTTATCAATGACAAAAGTGGTTTAGTTGTTTAGGCAAGTTGGAGATAAACTCTGCAGGACAGTGATCCACCAGGAGTTAATACTGCTTTAAGTATTAAAATAGTAAAACAGTGCTATTGAAAGATCAAATTAAGAATACACCACACTGAATATGCAAATTATATAAATGTAAACAGAATCTAGTTAAGGTGTTTTCCCATAGAAATTTATTTAAAAGAAAATGGCTATTAACGCAATACACTCACAATTACAGCATCATCTGCCTAAAGCTGTATATAAAAATATTTTACAAATTTGAGAGGTGATCTATGTATGTGGCTTAAATTAAATAGAAAATTGTCAGGTATGTACTCAAGTTCTGTAGATGTTTTGCTCCTCTGTTGTCTGGATTAAGGCACACTTTTTGATGATAGAGTTGAGATCAAAATCTCAGCCACTAATGTCATCACAGACTAAAGTCAAACTACTGAAAATGCCATCATATATTTTCTGTCAAAGTGCACATACTGTATGTCGATTGTCTAATTTAAGTGAAGTTTCATAAACTAATTTCGAGAGGAGCTCGTGATATGATTAGCACGCCTGGCTGATCATCTGTAATCAGCAATAATCCAATCAGAGCGATCCAAGCTTACTATAAATGGATCAGTTCTTTCCCTACCACTCTATCTGCGTTTTGGAAGAATACACAAGCTAAGCAACACGCCTCAGCAACCTACCAGCCTACTAGCCAACCAACTACCAAAACAAACAATCCAACCAACCAGTCAGACAACCAAGACACTTCTCAACAAGAATTGACGCCGACAAAATGGAAATAACAGCAACAACAACAACGCCATGACAACCAGTGAGAGCTCAGCTCTCTCCGACACGCCCGCAGCGGCGCAACGACAGGCAGCCCCGTCAGCAGACTCGAGGCCCCAGCGAGAGGCCGCAGGCCCATCCGCGCGGCGATAACACAACGCCGCCCGAATTCACCATCGCCAAGCCGCCACCTACCTTCACCAGCTTCCTCCGATGCCTCCGCCAGATCGTCATCCCATGTCTCCAATAAAATCACCATCCTGGAACTCCGTAAACATCTTTCAGACGCCGGTATTCCCGTCCCACCACGATGCAATAAAGCCGATCTCATAAGCTGTACTCCGCCATTACTCCCCAGACTTCGCCCACCATGGACACGTCAAGAAGCCGCCCGGTAACGCCACGCCCGCTATCCCCAGCTCTCCAACGCTCAAACTGAACTTTCTCAACCCGGACAATCAAAAAAGGCTACACAAAGTACAGCACCAAACAGGAAATCATCCAGACCACGTTTTTAAGAAAACAGGACCACCCCAGCTTCATCACAGCAACATTGCCTCGCCAGCAATCGAGCCCCGCAAGACGCCAGCCCACCAGCTCTTCCGCCTTCTACTTCAACATGCTTCTCAAAAGACAACTCCGACTAAACTCAAAGACGCCGGCGATCCAAGCCTATGCAAAGAAGCCGGACTTCACCCGCAGTACTGTACATCGCATGCTTGAGGAGAAGCCCCGCAAAATAAGTACTCTCCAACTAAAACATTTTATAAATAATCTGGAAGACGAGACCAGCGTGAATAGAATGATTTCAACCCAAAAACTCACCTCAAACCTCCCGCCGGTCCACAGATGCATTATATTCCAACAGCTGAAGCAACCAGACTGCAAGGGTTCACGAAACATAATCCGGAAAACATTAGTCCGCAGTTTATTCTTACGTCGACAAACCTCCATGACACGCACGGTTGAATCCAAGCTGATCGCTGGAGCACTTTCTTTCACTAGAACAGCAAGTCAAGTCACAATATAAACACTGTGACATTCAGCCAATAAAATGGCCGCGACTTTGATTGACACTCCTTTGAGCCAATAGCTGAAGAAGCGTCAACATCCAATGAGATCCCAACTTGAGACGGTCTCGCCCATGACAGATTTATGAATGGACTCCGTGAAAAAGCCTTGTGAATGAACTGGGCCAGATTTGCTCGTCAGTGTATCCAAATATAACGCTATTTTATCATGGATTAAAACAAGCCCACGATAAACATTTATTCTGGATACCATGTGGGGATATAAGTTTCAAGTTCAGTGTTTTAGAGAAGGGGAAAATAAATAAATAAATAAATAAATAAATAAAATTTATTTAAAAAAAAAAAAAAAAAACACCTTTCGCTTGCCTGATATGAATGGAAGAAGGGTGTTTCTGACAATGCAGTGATTGTTTCATCCATCGACTCAACGTTAGATGGATTTGCTTTGTTGTTAAACAATTCTATGACACTAAGGGGTTTAAACTTAAACTCTGCTATTACTTCACTGGTTCAGTCTTCAAGAGGTACTTCCTGGACCACCAGCTCTTCATTCATCTGCCACCCTGCAGGGGAACGAAGGCCCACCTTTTTATCCTTGCACATTATGACTACAAACTATTGTAGCACACATTAACAAAGCATGTAAAATCACAATTGCACTCGCCCCTTTAAGATGCCTCACCCTGATATCAGCCAAAACAACTCATTATGTCTGCTCTACATGTACCATGTTGTATAACATTTCATTTCCGATTTTCTATTGTTTTTCAGAGACGGAGAAGCTAACCGCAGAATCTGACCTTCATCCAGCCTGTTACATTCCACATCCATTCTAAATACATTCACGCTCCATGCAAGGATGCATTCCCACTCACACAGCTTAGGCCCTCAATGCCATATTCTCACTGTTTCAATCTGACATCATTTTTATCCCAAATTCCCCTATCTGATCTAACTTGTGGGATGAAGGAATTGTTGTACTTTACTACCCATAGCAAAACAAGATCAATTACACACAGGACATTTTATACACATTTTGACATCCCCTCCCCCACACACCCATCTTAAAACCCCCTTAGCTTCCTTACACCACAGTAGAGCTATTCCACCCAGCTGACTTTCTCCCACATGCATTCTAAGCATAAGCTTTATTTTGCTGTTCTCCCCCCCCCCATCCCATTAACATACAAGCTCCTTCACTACCATTCCCCATATTTTTTCATTTATAGTTTCCTCCTAACTCAAACCCTTCCATTTACTCTCACCACAGGTTGGCCCTATTCAGGGGTTGCCCTGAGCTTTAATCGCTGCAGCAGTGAAGCTCCAAACCAGCTCATATATACTTGCTTCCCAATACCACTTCATCACACCCCCCTCATAAATACAGCAGCATATGCTGGTGGGAGCACATATGCCTCCATACTGACCCACTGCACCTCGGCAGCAGCACAGATGCTCCGCTGAGCTACACTCACCCATTTAAATCACTGCAATCGCAGTGACACTTTAGCTGAACCCTTATTCATTCATTCACCTTTACACATCACTACTGACAGCTTTTACTTTCATGCGTCAACTTCCATAACTTCCAATACTGACTACCACTGCACCTCTGCAATTGCGGAGATGCTTCATCGAGCTACACCCACACATAGCACCACTGCTACTGCAGTGGCGTTCTAGCTGACCGCTTCGCTTCTTTACATACCACTACTGACAATATTTAACACTCATAATGCACCAGTGCCGACTACCACTGCACCTCTGCAAAAGCAGAGACGCTCTGCCGAGCCTTATTCCCCCTTGTCACCCCGCCCCCCCTGGCCTTTTCCGCAGGAGTCTACACCGCCCCATCCTATGTCCTGACTCCTGTCGGACCCTGCCCCCCCCCAAGTCTAAATCCGTGTAAAACATTACCCCGAGCCAGACCCCGACAGAAGTCACCTCATTGCCCCTCCCAGGCCTTAGCAACCCTCACCTTATATATATATATCTATATATGCAAGTACATAGATATATATATTTATATATAGCGCTGCCACTCCCCGCTCTATCTCCCAGTTTGGAGTGTTCCTTGAGCACCTAACCCGCCCGTCACCCTCTAACAGGAGTCTTCACCACCCAAATCCCCTTTCCCCAGACTCCAGTTAGAGTCAGCCAAAGTAGCCCTGTTCCCCGGGCTAAGACCCCCGCAGGGGTCTTGTCACCGCCCCCCCCCAGGCCACTGAAACTCATTATATATATATATCAATGGACCCAGGTTTATGGATATATATTTATATAGAGCGCTGTCACTCCCCGCTCTATCTCCCAGTTTGGAGTGTTCCTTGAGCATTTGACTCCCGCGGAGTCGTCGCCAACTTGCCGCTCACCCTCCAGCAAGAATCTCCACTGCCCAAATCCCACGTCATGATTCTTGCTGGAGATGGCATATAAGAACTGCTACCCAAGTCCCTGCAGTAAAGTAAAGTAAACCAATATCAGAACTGCTACCCAAGTCCCTGCAGTCTCCCGGACTTACTGAAGTCTTTTAATTGCCCCCTCCAGGCCCTAGATTACCCCATTATATATATATATTTATATATACTCCAATATATACATATATATTTATATTTAGTGCTGTCACTTCCCAGCTCTATCTCCGTCAGGAGTGTTCCTCGAGCATTGTTTTTTTTTTTTTTGACTCTCTACAAGTCAACCCTGCCCACCCCTTTGGCACCCTCCACCACCGCCCCTCCCCCTCCCCTTTCCGGGCTCCCGCAGGAGCCCGTTTCGCCCTTTGCTCCAACTGGAGCCCCCTATGCTTTTTTCCTAAATCACTATATCCAGCAGCCGGATATACTAAACTTTCTAGCTTTTTGGGGGGTAATTCTTCGAAATACGCGGCTGCTGTCCCGAATTAATAATAGCATTTTTGGGGAGCCTTCGAGACCTATCTGATCTCGGATCCCCTTATATGCTTATTGACTGGGCGGGAGCCCTGGGCTCAAATATCTCCGAGCTCAGGGTTCTCTCCCGGGACAGCATGCCAAACCTGCTATAAACGCTAAGCATATCTAAGGGCGAACTCTTGAAGTGAAGTTTCATAAACTAATTTCGAGAGGAGCTCGTGATATGATTAGCACGCCTGGCTGATCATCTGTAATCAGCAATAATCCAATCAGAGCGATCCAAGCTTACTATAAATGGATCAGTTCTTTCCCTACCACTCTATCTGCGTTTTGGAAGAATCCCCCCTTCCACCCCATCTCCTCCTTTTTTCCTCTCTTTTCAAAAGGGGAGCCTTCGAGACCTATCTGATCTCGGATCCCCTTATATGCTTATTGACTGGGCGGGAGCCCTGGGCTCAAATATCTCCGAGCTCAGGGTTCTCTCCCGGGACAGCATGCCAAACCTGCTATAAACGCTAAGCATATCTAAGGGCGAACTCTTGAAATTGTATTATATGTCCATAGTAAGTACATCTGTATATTATATCTTACAATGTATAACCTTAGTGGTTATCAATGCACCTTATTTATATCCATAATACTACCTCTTTCTGTATGTTGTAACATATGTATATATTATTTATTATTTGAGAGAGCTTCAGCCTAATGGTTAACGAGTTGGACTTTGAGTGGTTCAATTCCCAGTTCTGTCAGGAATTGAACATGGGGGAGTGAATGAACTGTGCTGTCTCCATCTTTAATACCCTCATTTAAAAATGTGCACGTGCACTTGGATGGGTTGAAAGCAGAGGATCAATTTTGAGTATGGGTAAAACCATTCTTGACTTCAGTTCGCTTCTTTTTGCTGCACATACTGCTTATATATGAACTCTGGTAAGGTGATAACTGCATTTCGTTATCCAGTACTCTGCATGTTTAATTACAATAAAGTCGAATCTAATCGAATCTAATAAATACTGTACATTTACACCATCTAAAAGAAATAAATAAAAAGAGAAACATACTGAGCACGTATGATTTACAGTACCTGTAGATACATGATTCTGTTCTGTACGAGGTCGGACAGTTCGTTCGCTTCCTTCTCCCTCCAATCTCCAGCCCCATCCGCCTGGCTCAGATGATAAAGGTCTGTCATGACTGACCTACAGATCACATAAAAAAAATAAAAAATTGTAAAACAAAATTCAGAACAACCATATCACAGTGTTTCTGCTAATTAAACCCATTTATTACGGCTAATTACACAGCATTTTGTAACGAAATATTGAATTAGCTTTATAGTCACAAACTGAAGTTGGCTTGGCCTACGCATTGCTAATCATACACAACGCAATTACCACCGTTCTGGTAATGACTTTTATTTTTTAGCGGCTGTTTGTCATTACAAGGGTGCCTTTTTTCTGAAGTGAGCGAACACACTGAACATCTAAACATGCGCACCCATTAAACCCCAGTAATGCTATTACTGCCACATGAGATTACAGCTGTTTAAAAGAGATTACAGATGGAGTTTTTTTTTTTTCTTCTGTTTAATAAAATGTAGCACATGATTAGGACAAGTGAAAGTGGAGCTCGTGCAAAATAAATTATGTAAAGTGTGCATGCATGAGTACCAAGTGTTCTTCTACTATGCAGAGATTCAAAAGTATTAAACAGTTATTCATCTTTTCTGTTGTACGATAAAATGTTTTGATGTCTCGGCTAATTAAAATGAGGATGAAAAGCGACAGTAGTTAATTCATCTTTTTTTATTTAAATATATTCTATTTGAAGTCTATTGTGTTATTGGTGTAATGAAGATGTAAATAAGAGCTGTAGAGTAGTGGTCCCCAACCCCTGTAGATCAATTTGTACCAGGCCGCAGAAGAAATCATTAATTATTTGTGTTTTATTTATTATTTGAGTCTGAATTAGGCATGGGCCGGTATAAGTTTCTGCCGGTATGATAACCTTGGATAAAAATATCACGGTTTCACAGTATTGTGATTACTGTTTGAAAATATATAATTTTTAAATGTCTGGGTAAAAAACTAAGACTTTTTCCCCTTTGTACACACTGTATTTTATTTTTTGAAAGATTTAAAATATTATATAATAGTAAACATGTCAGGCTGAATAATTAATGAATCATTGACTTCTGCTGTCTTCATTAGGTTCAATAACACAGATTTCTTTACAATTTAAAAAGACATCTTTGGATATTTTTTCTGCTGGAGATGCTGATGTTCTAAAAAAAACGAAAATAAAATTAAAACAAAAAGAATAAAATAATACTTTAGGAACGGTATACAGAAACCTTTGGCGGTATAAAAAACCTTGACTTTTCCAAACCACGGTATACCTTGAAAACGGTTATCGTCCCATGCCTAGTCTGAACAATCTTTTGTTTTGAACAATCTTTTATTTTGAAAAATGACCATACTCTCTTGGTTACTTGAGCACCAAAATTTAACCCACAAGCTAGGTGAGTAAGAAACAGATGTCTTTGGAAAGTTTCTTTGCAAAGGGAAATGCCCAAGTGAAACCCCCACAAACACAATTTTTTTTTTCCAATGGATGTGCGAGGCTTGGGAGCAATGCGCTTACACCTTACAGGCGCATCCAGTAGAAAAAATCTTCAGTATGCCGCAAACACACCACAAGTCACGTGACAAGAACTGACCGACACCATATTTTGTGTGGAATATACACATTTTGGTAGGCTAATTATCTCAGACAAACTTTTAAATTTTGACCATAAATAAAACTTGTATCAGAGTTGCAGCAATGTTTTGTCAGCTTGTCATCCTCTGAGAAAACCAAGATGTCCTCGCTGCAGTCTGTAATCACAATGATGTTCTGGACCAGGTCCAATACGTAGTGGACGTACTAAGCTAACGCCCATACTGTGATGGGTTTAGAGTAGGGGGAGGTGTAGGCGATCGTCCATCAAGCTGTGGGCTGCAGTGAGGACTGTCTTGAGAAAACGTCGGGGACCACTGCTGTAGAGGGACTGGCCAATCATTTCAAATGTATACTAGCTGGATGTTTAGGCAATGACATCTCCATATTTTTTACAGCAGCGGTTGTGTTTGATGTTTATTTAATTCCATAATTAACAGCCAGAGTGGTTCAGATTGGAAAACTGATCTAATTATTTCATTGAACTTATAAATGGACAAAATGCTGTATTTGTCTGTCTAGGTTTATAAAAATGCTGACCTCAAAAAGGAATAATAATGTACTAAAAATCTACAGGGTGCATATATCAAAAGCTTAGGGCATGAAAAGAAAAAAACTAAAAGATAGGACGCCCTTACATTTCTCAGCAAGATTTTATTAAATTATGTACAGTGTGCATGCACGAGTACTAAGTATTCTTCTACTATGCAGAGATTCAAAAGTATTAAACAGTTCTTCATCTTTTCTGTTGTACGATAATGTTGTACAATAAAAGTTTTGATGTCTCGACTAATTAAAATGTGGATGAAAAGCGACTGTAGATAATTCATCTTTTTTCATTTAATTATACTCTACTTTAAGCTTACTGAGTTATTGGTATAATGAAGATGTACTGTAAATGAAAGCTGCACAGAGACTGGCCGATCATTTCAAATGTATACTAGCTGGATGTTTAGGCAATGACATCTCCATATTTTTTACAGCAGCTGTTGTGTTTGATGTTTATTTAATTCCATAATTAACAGCCAGAGTGGTTCAGAGCGGGAAATTGATCTAATTATTTCATCGAGTTGAAGTATTTATAAATGGACAAAATGCTGCATATGTTTATAAAAATTTTGATCTCAAAAAGAAAAGGAATATGTTCCTGGAAATCAATTCTACAGGGTGAATATAAACACAACATGTAAGTACTCATACTGAAAGCTTAGGGCTTGTAAAGGAAATACTACAGGAAATATGTAAAGAACATTCTTACATTTTTCAGCAAGATATAGTAAGGACATGTATAATGTCAAAACATTAATTGTTCTAAATAATGCAGGAAGAAAAGCTTATCTGAACACCAAATCAGCATATTAGGATTTCTAATTAATGACATAACACAGAAAACTGGAGATATTATATAGAAATGCATGCTTCACAGCACCAGGAATATTGTTATAAAAAATAAACTTATAACCAAACATTGTATTGGACAAAATGTCTATATGAGTGAATTGCTTATGTATACACATTGTGTGTTGTGTGTGTGTGTAACCTCTGCTGATGTCCCAGGTCCTGCATGAGTGTGTCGACATGTTTATGCATTGCTCCAGTCTCCATCAGCGGCAGTTTCTTCACTTCACTGCGCACAAAATACCACAGTTCCCTCACACCGTTTTCCACCTTCCTCCTTAACTCTTCGTGATCCTTTCCTGGGCCTGCACACACACATAAGACAAACATTCAAGTGTATTTCAGGGGTTATTATCCATACTAATGTAAAAGTTAGTTAGTTAGTTAGTTAACACTATTTGACCCCATGAGAAATTCAATTTATTGTGCATACCGTACGAGTAGCCTATAGTACAATTTACAAATATACATACTGTATATATATTTATGCACATATATATGATTAAACCTCTGCATACATACACAAGCATACGCACATACATGCTGCATATGCAACATTGGTCATCAGTTTATTTTCTGCCCACTACCACTGGCTGATAACCTTGCCGACCTTTTTCAACGAACAATAGTTTGTTCCCAATTATGATTGTTTTTTTTTCTTCCAGAGTGGAGGGAGTAAAATATTTTGTAAAACACAACTGTTAAAACGTTTGGGATCAGTAAGTCAAAAAGGATGCACTGCCTTCATAGTGACAGTAAACACATTTATAATACACCATTATTTGAACATTCTGTTAGCTAAAGTTTCCTGAAAACAATTATCATGGTTTACACAAAATATCAAGCAGACCAAATGATTCCAGCGCTGGTGAAATTGAAGTACTGGTGCTGAATAAATTACACTACAGTGTATTCCAAAAAATATATTCATTTTTAAATAACATTATTTTAATAATATTTCACCCATGTTATCACACATGCTCATCGGAAGAACAAAAATCCACTCAAAGAACATAACGATAGGCTATTTATAAGTAATATTCGTGTATACGTGCAATAGTGCTCAGGTTATTTTATTGGCTTGTTTTTTTTAATGAGTATAATTTAAAAGTCTTACAAATTTACATTATTTACAAAAATAACAACTAATTATTACAGAAAAATAATAAGTGCATTAAACATTTTCAGCTTTGGTTTCAATTTTATGCTAGTACTGGGTTGCGGCTGGAAGGGCATCTGCTGCGTAAAACATATGCTGGAATAGTTGGTGGTTCATTCCGCTGTGGTGATCCCTGATAAATAAGGGACTAAGCGTAAAGAAAAAATAAAAGAGTTTTGGTTTGGGAGATGGTTTGTTCTAAGTGCATCCCTAGTTTGATACAGTAGTTTTTTTCTGGTTACTCATTGGTTTACTGATTATGTTCACCTGTGTCTGGTTTGGTTTGTCATTTAGACATGTATTTAAGTGCAGAGTTTGGTTCTTCTTTGTCCTCTATTGTACTGACCTGATATCCAGATCCTCTTGGTCAAAATGAACACACTGTAGATGAATGAGAAACAAATTTTATATATCTGATAGCTATTATTTGACTTTTTAACCTAAATTTTGACACAACTTTGAATTTGGTTATATTCAGATATTTATTTTTTCGCATTTGGAAAAAAAGTTGATTTTTAAAAATTTGTGTGTAATTTAAAGTAATTTCTATTTTTGAAATTCATAATTTTTTTCATTTTTCTTTGGCTCAGTCCCTTTACTCATCAGGCATCACCACAGCAGAATGTAAGAATGAACCACCAAATTATCCAGCATATGTTTTACGCAGCGGATGCCCTTCCAGCCAAAGCCCAGTACTGGGAAACACCCATACACTCTCTCATTCACACATATACACTACGGCCAATTTAGTTTATTCAATTGACCTACACCGCATGTCTTTGGACTGTAGGGGAAACCGGAGCACCCGTAGCAAACCCACCCCAACACGGGGAGAACATGCAAACTCCACACAGAAATGCCAACTGACCCAGCCAGGACCAGGACCCAGAACAGCAACCTTCATGCTGTGAGGCGACAGTGCTAACCACTGAGCCACCGTGCAGCCCTTTTTGAAATTCAATTTATTTCTATTTGTTTTACAACTTTTTCTATTCAGTTTCCTGTTAAGTGTTTACCGGTCTACATTAAAAATAATAATAAAAAAGTACTGAACTAAAATATACAACATTAGTTTCACTAAACTATTTCAGCAGAAGAAAAAAGGGTCATTTTTGACTGCCATGCAAACAGAGCCAGAGGGTTAAAAAACTCATTTCAGCACAGTTGGACACATAGAACAAATAGCATTCAGGGAAGTGTATTCATTCATGAACGGAGGTGTACAGCAGGTATCGCATACATCACTAAATTATTGATGTGTCCTGCTGGTCATATAAAAGTATGTGCGCGTTTGTGTGTCTTATGTATGTGCGTAACAGGCAGAACAAAGATGTGCCTGGGATTAAAAAGCAGTGTCATTCAATAAGGGTATCAGTGGCCGTAAGACAATCCAGCACATTGCTGTGAACCTCTGTGTATAATGTTCCTCTAGTGTCTTCTCTCAAAAGATCATTCACTGCAATACTATTAGAGCTGCTGACCTAGAAACCACTCACAGAGGTTTGTGTGTGTGTGTGTTCATGGTTATATATAGAGGACTGGTTTATATAGAGGACTCAGGACAGGGTTAAATCTTAATAGCATTGTAAATGAACCAGCGTTTCTGGATCTTCTGCTGGAACATACAGTATAAAGTATTAAACATAAGTTAAATATATATTTGAAATGAAAAATATATAATGACATTTCTTTTTAAGTGAATCTTAAGAGTCTAATGATTTTTTGAGGCCACTGTATATATATGTGTGTGTGTGTCAGTGAAGACAGAAGGCAAAGGGTGACTAGAGGACGATTTATTCAGGCTCCCTGTTGTGATGTAAACGTCCTTCACTGCACACACACACACACACACACATCATCCATATTAAAATGTTCCTATTAATTTGACACGTTTCATACTTCCTTCACTCAGAATTAACACCAATCTAAAGATGATCTGTCAATGCTCACACACTCAAATCTGGCGTGAGTGAATGTGTACTTTTACTTTAATTTCAGGATAGCTAGAGGTTTATTAAATCTGACAAAACCTCCCTTTGGGCATCTTTAGAAGCTTGCCCAAAGGGATTAAAAAAAGCTAAACATGAAAAAAGTTTTCTTCAAGAGCTGTGGTTTGGACTGGATTAGTTATTGGTTTTATATTTGCGCAAACAAAAATTTAAACATATTTTCTAATAGTAATAAAAATAAAAAATAATATTAAATATATGAAATATTATTAAATAATAAATAATTCAGTTATATATTTACTCAAGTTACTCAGTTTCATTATAATGATGAATAATGTATTATTATTATTATTATTATTAAAACCTTTATTATTATTATGATTGTTACTATATTATTATAATTATTATTATTATTATTATTATTAAAACCATTATTATTATTATGATTGTTACTATTATATTATTATTACTATTATTACTATTACTATTTCTATTATTATTATTATTATTATTATTATTATTATTATTATTATTATTATTATTATTACTACTACCACATTATTATTTTTATACTATTATTATTAAAACCATTATTATTATCATCATTATTATTATTATTACTACAATTGTTATTAACATTATTATTGTTATTATTATTATTAGTAGTAGTAGTAGTAGCAGCAGCAGCAGCTGTAGTAGTAGTAGTAGTAGTAGTAGTAGTAATAGTTGTAGATTACTTTTTTTGCTACTTTTTCACATAAAACCACAGATTTATATATCAAAATACAACAAAAAGTCCCTATTGTTTAGTTAATTTTACATCCCAATTACACAACTACAGAACTCTACAATGTGCCTTCATTTAGATAAACATTTATCAATGTACATACCATCAGCAGGGAGACTGCGATAAGAGTTGATCTTCTCCTTAGCTCTTATCAGCTGTTCTTCAAGGTTACGTAATTTACCCACGGCTCCCGGACCCCCATCAGCCTGACCATCAGGTAACCTGGAGGACAGAGAGAGAGACACGTTAGCATGACCCTTGCTGGAAAATATGACATGTTCATACAACCTGCGTTAACGTTCGTGCACAATTTTACCAGTGTGAGTGAGAGTGAACGTGTGGCCTATTGGGTCAAGGTGAATTGTGGCTGGCTAATTTCCCAGGGGTCTTTGCTCCTTGCTTCCAGTGCCAATTTAATGCAATGATCAGTTGCGGCAGGCACTGCGGGCAATTCATTTGGTGGCAGGGGCTATACATCAAACACAGGCACACAAACAGTTGACCGAAGCCTGCCCAGAGTGCGCTCCTGACGTCCCACACACACATTTCCATCTTATAAATTTCATTACTGACGAACATCCCAAGACCTGAACCTCCATCAATCCCTGGCACACCTTCAGTCAAATGCAGTTCATTTATGAGACAACTACCTTTAGTGCACTACAGATCCTGCAGATTCTGTCTCTTATAGGTGCTTGCTTTCATATAAAGTTAATTATAATTTCCATGCACCAGGGGGAACAGAGTAACATTACCTGAGGGCCAGCAGATGTTACTCTTCATTTGGTACTAGCTGAACAACTACAGCAAATACTAGGGGTTTTATGCAGCTATTGTTCCATTAATATAGTTTTTAGTGGACAAGATTTCTCCTTTATACTTGAACACTGCTTTGCTTATTAGAGGACTAATGAGGCCTACGATTGCAGTTCCATACAAATGAAATATTATCATAGCAGATCAGACAAATTGTAGCTCCATTAAAAGAACAGAAATCTCCAAAGCACATACGAACAAAAAAATATATGCATTTATTAACAATATTCAGTATCCAAAGTCTTTATTTAATTGGTTAAAATATATTTAAAAGTTATATTCATTCATTCATTCATTTTCTGTTCGGCTTAGTCCCTTTATTAATCTGGGGTCGCCACAGCGGAATGAACCGCCAACTTATCCAGCATCTGTTTTTACGCAGCGGATGCCCTTCCAGCCGCAACCCATTTCTGAGAAACATCCATACACACTCACTCACACACTACGGACAAATCAGCCTACCCAATTCACCTATACCACGTCTTTAGACTTGTGGAGGAAACCGGAGCACCCGGAGGAAACCCTACTCACTACACCACCGTGGCGCCCACTAAAAGTTATATATGTTAAAAAAAAACAATAAATAAATAAAATAATAAAATAATAAAATAATAAAATAATAAAATAATAAAATAATTAAAATAATTAAATGAATTAAATGAATTAAATAAATTAATTCATTGTGTTCTGAAAGTTGGTGTATTTGAAAGGTTTCAATCCCCTACTAAAAATATAAATAATTTAGAAGCTCAAAATGAACCTAAACGTATAAATGAGGGAAATCGGTAAAAAATATCAAATATTTACTGTAAATGGAGACACAAAGAGAAGGTACTGAACTATTGAAATCTATTTAATACTTTGTATAAAAGCCTTTTTTTTTTGATACTGCCAGCTTTAAGTTGCCTCTTTTAATTTCATCATCCTGGTTATGTACGTGCTGGGACTGAAGCAGCTAATATTCCTGTACACTGACGAGGGGCAGATTTGCTTTCTAACTACTGAGAGATTTACGCTGTTGTCTAGTCTTTCTATGCTTACACATAATTTCTTCATGTGTTCAATACAAGGGGTGGCGCAGTGGCTCAGTGGTTAGCACTGTCGCCTCGCAGCAAAAAGATTGCTGGCTCGAGCCTCGACTGGGTCAGTTGGCGTTTCTGTGTGGAGTTTGCATGTTCTCCCCACGTTCGTGTATTTCTTCTGGGTGCTCCGGTTTCACCCACAGTCCTAAGACATGCAGTATAGGTGAATTGAATAAGCTAAATTG
>CAIGQQ010038941.1:2766287-2819008 GCA_903798035.1 Danio albolineatus | reverse complement strand
TTATTTACTTGTTCAATTTATGTTTGGCCTTTTGTTTTTGTTTTATGTTTACGGGGGTTTATTTTCACAATGAGTCAGTGTTGATATTATCATAGCACATTTTGTACTATTGAAACTAATCATTTTGCCTAGTGTTATTATAAAATATTCCAGCTGTATGCTACACACAAAATATGTTACATTTTCATAAGCACAAGTACAAAGTGGAACGAAGAGCTTGAATGGCTGGACATTTATGAATTATGGAGGAAGCTGTCCGTTGATCGGCTTGTATAACATTTCCCCTGCTAATGATCTTTGATTGCAAGAAAAAAACCACTGCATTTGTTTGCCCAGAGAAATTTCATCAGATGACTGTACAATAATAATTAAATGAAAGGAAAGGAAAACAATATCTGTTAAGGAGTCCCAACTGCCAGGATATTTGAACTCAGAACTATTTAACCAAGTGCTAATTAACATTTAATTAATTAACATGTTGTTGTTAGTTTGAAAGTGTAATTAAATAAATCAAGTGAGGTCAAATGTTTACTTGTTTGAATAAAATAGGCAAAATATTCTTGGTAAATGATAATATATTGATGTCATATCGTTTTCCAGTACTGGGTTGTGGCCGGAGGGGAATCCTATGTGTAAAACATATGCCGGAATAGTTGGTGGTTCATTCAGCTGTGGCTACCCCTGATAAATAAAGGACAAAATGAAGGAATGAATAATGTATCACAATTATTTTAGGTGGAATGTCTGGCTAAATCACTTTTCTAAGTGTTTCAATGTGCGATGTCACTGACTGTCTGCTTGTGTTTGCAAAAGATGGCTTTCTTTGAATGCACATTATAATTGCAAATGATGAGCTTCTTTAAATGCAATTTTGTTATACAAATGTGAGTTCTAAAAACTGTGTGTGTGTGTGTTTACAGATGACTGGAGGTGGTGTAGAATAGTTTGTTTTGGAAATCTGTCAGTGCGAGTTAAGTGTGGGAAAGCCAAATCAGAGCTAATTACAGTTTAATGTTTTTTTATTACAGGCGCGCTAAACAGAGAGGCCAAATGAAAGGCCAAGTCTGAACTCAAATGTAATTAGTCACATTTAAAAAGCACTAATGTACCGTCACTGAATCCAGAATTCACGGTCTCTACACTTGGCTCGTGTTCTGATTGGCTCCTGGCACGTATGCGTGGGGCCTCTAAGGAGTATTTATTGGCTGGAGCTAATTAGTAAAATCAAAGCAAATCAGAAATGTAATTCTCTTACTTGTTTCTTCTAGACACTGATATGATTAAATGACAGTAAATAGAACAGATAACAGTGTCAATATGAAGTCCTTTCAAAGATAAGCATTAACGTTCATTTTTATATCTATTTTCATTTATTATATATGTCTTGTTGTGATAAACATTTGAAATCTTTACATTTCCAAAGGAATGAAAAAGCAATGCAACTTTACTCAAGGCACTGTAAAACCCAGATTATTAAACAATTAACATCAATATTAACCTCTTAAACTCCGTCATCAACTTCCCTTTAATTTTTAAAGGTCCGTGGTTGCGCAAGACCCCTATAAGTGGTTCCGTTTGAAAGCGTAGAAGCTATTTTTTATGCACATATGCATCACTTAGGTTTTTATTTTACTGTACAAAAGTTATTAACATTTAATTACACAACAAAATACTGGATACCCGAGCTGTCATTTTCATATTTTTATATGCTTCATATATGACACACACGTACAAGTCATAGCTCAAATAAAAGCTCTTGCCTGTCCTCGTATGATTCTAGCATTCCTTTACTGAATTATATTCACATATCAAACAGTTGTCGAATGAATTGCCACGTTTTTTATGGCGCAGAAATGAAAACAATATATTTATGATCAATAAGCAGCCCCAGATCGCACAGAAAGCCACAAATGCTACATCATCTCTTACCTTATGCTGTGTGCTTTAAAACAGGCCATTTCTCCGCTGTTTTTGAGGTGATGTGCATAAGTAATCCTTTTATATGTATAACGTGGTCAAAACACAGTGATTTATGTTTGATCAGACCAAAGATCGTGAAAATATGAAAACAATAGTCTATCCGCATGCCATATTTTCCCAATATTCAGTTGAATTACAATAACTTTTGCATACTCTGTGGTAGAGACAAAATTCTTTATCCTAGTGTTTGCTGCTATCTGATGGTTTCAAGCAGAACTGTCTGGAGTTGTCTTATTCTCTTATGGGATTATCTACACATTTTCAAAAATGCATTTTAGAACAAAAAATAAAAAAGAGCCCAATGTTGAAGTGGTTCATCATAAAACAGAAAACATAACAAATATTATTTAATACTTTCAGCAGTTTCTTTTGTAAATTCAAATGGTTTTCTGTCCAATAACATTGGATTTGTTTTTTTTACCACTGCATTTGGATATGGTAGACTTTCAAAGTTTTGTAGGTGGAAATTACATAAAAAAAGGTATAGCACCTCTCATCAGTTGGAATACAATAACTTTTTAGATTATGATAGAGGCATTTTTCTTTTTTCTTATGATTACTGCATGTGCAGGAACCACCAAAATTAATTACAGCAACCTAGACCACACAGAACCTAAAATGTACTCTTTTAAATTTGAGTTTATAAAGAAAAAATACAGAAAGCGCCTCTTTTTTAAAGTGTTTATGATAACACAGACAACATATACAATTATTTTAATCACTTTCAACAGTGTTTTATGAAAATTTAAAGGGTTTTCTTTAAAATGATACCACATTTTTGCATTTACCAAAATTGGGTAGGCAAAATCCAGTCAGAAATCCCAAAATAGCATCAAAGTGTAAGAGGTTAAGTTAATATTGGACTAATGTTATCAATCTATTTTATAATAAGATTTAGCATGATCTAAAATGTAGAAACAGATGGTCTTGCACATGCTGGCACAAGTCTTGGTTGAGAAGAATCTGTGCAGCGTCATAAAAAATGTAAATATCCGCTCTTATCATGCAAAACATCAGCTTTATCAGTCAAAGTCCATCTCCACCCTTATCCTTGCTTTCTTTTCAATTTTCTCTGCACACAAAATATTTCCAGAGACAGTGTACAAGGAAGGAGATGGATGAACTGCTCCTGGAAAATGAATTGGAGAAATCAAAATGCTGAATGCTGCTGTCACGCCGATGAACTCGGAGACGGAGGAGAGCAGAATTAAATAAAAAACAACCAAAACACAAAGCATCGAGGAACAGAACCGAGAACACCAGTGGAAATCACATAAAGAAAGAGACCTATATATGTTTATCCATCTATCTGTCTAGCTAAACCAACAAACACCCCTGAGAATCAAGAAAATAGGAGCAAACATATATTATTGTACATAGCTTTGGATGTGTGTGCAAAGAAAACAAACCAAGCTGAGTCATCTACCATGCTATCATGCTATTTCAAAATTGATCCGTATATCCACATGACTTTTTTGTTAACAATCAGGTGCAAAAGAAAAAATACAAAAGCTGTCACTGTGGTAGTACCATTTCCAAAGGTACGTGTTGAACTGCTACCTGAAAGCTACATATTAGTGCCTGAAGTGTACAAATTAGGCAAATTACTACAAACATGCAGTTTATGGGCCCTTAATGGCAGGGCCAGACACAATCCATGGCCTTTTTGCTATTCATGTGCAGAATTTTGTAAAAAAAATAAATCTGCAGATTTATGCGGAATGATTTTGAGAGTGTAGAACACATAAAATAAAATTTAAAAAAATTATGTAAGGTTTACAATCAAAATCCAATTAGAACCACTTGTTTGGTAAACAAAGCTACAGCAGGTCTCTCATACTGTACAATACATACATTGCAGACAGAAAATATTAGTTTACAAATTGTATTGTACATAAATTGCCTAAATATCTGCTATTATTCAGTGATAATACTGACATTGATATGTATTCACACATATACGCATAAGTCAATAAATAGATTGAATGATGGGCTCAAACATATGCTCAGATCCAGTGTGGGCCGACTTGAAGGTACAAAAGTGTACATTTATGCTTTGTTAACAATGAGCGGTACAGTTTATTAAAGTATGATTCGGTACAGATCACCCTGATCAGGCTTGTGTTCCACTGCCAAAAGTACTCGCAAAAAGTACTTGCAAGGCATAGTGCACACCAGAAAGTCGCAATCGCTTTCATTCTTGCTCATAGAAGAAATCAGTATAGGCTGTTCACATATCACGTCTCTGCAAATTCAATTAAACAGAGATAAACAGACAAATAGCGAAAATAATAGAGAAATAGCGTCTCATGTTTTCCTCGATTAGGCGCCTCCTGTGAATGGGGTCGTAAACAACAATACAGTACTGAAAGCAGTTTCTGCAAAATGCACTAGTGAAGATTCTCTGTAAAGCAATAGCATACAGCAGTTGAGCTTTATTGTTGGTACTGTACTGTTGTGCTGTTGTCTGTCACACTCTTTTTATTTAAAAATATGCTTTTTTTAACACTGGAACTACCCGAATTCTAACTAGAATGGCTATTATTCCATTCTCAAATAAGACGCCAAATTGTCACATCATATTAATTTTTTTAAGTATCTACTGAGATATTAGAATTTAGCATTGAATGTTTGTCATTTTATGAAGTCATTAGCCTAAAAGTTTGATCTTTTTGATCGTTAAATATAATAAAATACAAATAAACCAACATAAAACAAACAAACGCTATAACAAATTAGTCATAGATACATTACTAATAAGTTAATGCCAGTCTTGGCCATTTTTAATTTTCTTTTTACAAAAGATCTGAAAAGATTTTGGTTATTTTCTAAACAATATTATTTAATAGTTTTGAAATATTAAGTAAACTATTTAGATAATACTATAATTTTAGTGCACTACAAAGCTAGCACAATTGTCAAAATGAAGATCGCTAAAACTGAACAGTAAAAAATACTTTGAAAGCAAATTACGTGTAAGAGAGATGATTTTAATGTTTTCTTTTTTTAATCATTCCAAGTTTAAATGTTAGAAAGTTCCAAAGGAATAGGGTATAGGGGGATAACTGGGAACAGAACACAATTGTTGGAACGATAGATTTGGGAAACATTAAGTCAACAAACTATGTTTATATAAACTATAAACAGACCTTTGCTGTTGCAGCACAGCGCGTGACTGTGTGTGACAAATTGCAGCATGACTCGTGAAGACATGCGCATTCTTAGTGGCCACATCTGTAAGTGCCCTTGTGAAAGTTCACAACGTAGGTTTGGGATGAGCCGAATTATTCAGGTGTGTCAATCGTTATCAAGCAGCCATAGCACTGTGTCAGCTGACAATTGTTGTCAACTTCCCACCACCTCCTCTTATCCTCCAACTAATGCCTAATTGTTTCTCTTCCAAAGGAAACTCATGGGGGGTATGGTCTGCATGGCTGAAGTCAAGCCTCCTTTAAGCACACAAGGTTAGAACCATAGACTGTAAAAGATATGGACGTAGAATCTGTGACGTCATCCATAGGTATTTGAAAAGCGCAAAAAAAGATGGGGGGCATGGCCAAACTGTGGGCATGGCCAAACTGCAACAAATTGGGCGTGGCCAAACTGCAACATTTTGTTTGCGCGTCATTGCTCCAACCGGGGGTAACCAAATAAGTGCAAAGAGGCGGAGTGTGAGCGGAGCTAAAGATACCTGCAAGCATTTTGGCTAGATGGGCTTTTCTTTGGGAGAAACGCTTAACACTCCCTTACCTCGTTTGTGTTCTGACCACATGCGCTTGGTTGTACACTATATCAATAAAGTGTTTAGACTTAAAAAAAAAACTGTTGTAATACATTGAGCCTCTGTAAGGCTGTTTTTTTTAACTACAGCGGTTCTGAACTGTAGTTCTGCCGAATGACTAAAAGTTATCAGTATGATGGTAAAAAACTGTACATTCTAGTCAAAACCATCCTTCTGCAAACTTATACCAAAAACGGAAATAAGGGCAGTATTAATAGCTTTAAATGTGGGAGAGCGTTGCTATTATGTGATTATATTGTATTGCAATATGGAGCCATTAAATGTTGATGTTAAGTCAAGAGTAATTGACAAATACTTGAAAATGAGATGATTTAATGACAATAATTCTCTATGGTTACAACTGAATTAGTTACAAATAACTGTATAAAACAATAAAATATGAAATGATAAAAACATATGATAATAATTGTACCCAGCTTAAATGTAAATTAAAGTTACCTGAGAGAGAGAGAGAGAGAGAGAGAGAGAGGGGGAGGGAGAGAGATAGAGAGAGCATTGGGAGAGAGCAAAAGCAGGAGAAGCCAGAAGGGCCGGAGAAGAAAGAGACAGAGCTGAGTGTAACACCTCTTTTTGTACTTTCCTTGACCATGTGACCAGAGCCTAAATACTGAGACATTCAAACTGACCAATCAACACGTGACTACATCATCAAACCCCCACAGTCCACAAAGCAGTTCCTGATTTCATCAGGAATTTGTGTGAGCCCTCTTTGGGAAAAAAACACATGTTCTGCCATATAAACAAATGCATATAATAATTTTCATCCTTACACCACTAAACATTGTTCTTATGATGTTTTTCCTACAGGAGGAAACAAGGAAAAACTCCCAAATACTTCAAATATAGTCTGTGTTAGTAAATGCAAGGCTATTTATGAAATCCAGGCATAACTCTGTATGACAACATTTGACAACAGGTGACTGTTCTATAGCCTACAGCTAATCAATCTGACAGATTCTGGAGTGCATTAAAAAATGAGAAATGATAAATTATCTTAAATTAAACAAATACTTTTATAGATATGGTATAAGTATATAATTTCACTCACCTGGCAGATGAAGGCAACGTGAATGGTTTGTGAGCACAATTAAGTGCACACAGCATGCCATATTATCTGATAATTGTAAGAAATAATTCCAAAAGGCAGTTGACTGTGTAAAGCCACATAAAATAAATCAAAAATACGGCGTAAATGCAGAGTTCAGCTGCTAATCAGCCGAAATCCGCTGAGGTTAAGTAACGGCGACCAGGGAGACCTAGCTGTCACTCAAGTGGCAACGCCTTTAATTATGCAGACTTAATATAACTTAACATAAACGAAACAGATGATTTCACCCCCTCACAGTTGTCATGAAGGGTAATATTAGCTATATGAACCAAAATCGCTTTGTACCAGGCTGTAAACACCTTTTTTTCTGCTGCAAAGTTGGCCATTTTAACAATGTTCTCATTAGAAATGTGCTCTATTATGGAGCCAGGACTAGCAGGATTTCGATGAATTGCAATTCAGTTAGCTTCATGGGTGAAAGCAGGTTACCGCTTTGTTAGAACTTCAACAAGTTTGTTTACCATCATCTATCATGACTGAATGAGCAAGCAAACTTGTGAAAGGCTGTCTGAAAAGTGGTATGGTATGCTTTTCTATACATTTGACAGTGGAAATGGATGTAAATGAATACCATGCTGTATCATACAGTACGCAAACTGTACCTTTAAGTGAAATTGGATCATTACCAGTACCCTACAGTGACATTTTTTGTTCCTGTATTTCTGTGAATGCACTGATCCTTATGGTTATTGTTTGACATACTACATATTAGAGAAGTAGGCCTATTTGGACACAGGGTTAGTATATGTGAATGGAGCATTGTCATTATCGCAGTGTGAGGTCCAATTCCACTCCAAAGGACAACACAAATCATCATGATGTGAGTTGAGAAGTGTGTGTGCCATTATAATAAATGTCTTTCAGTGCTGGAGTCACACACACACCTTCTTTTTCATCAGACTCCTCTCTCTGGATCAATCACAGCAGCATCTTTGGCCTGCTCCGTCACTCATCCCAATTTCTGCTGAACAAACCCTCTGTGTGTGCGCGCTATCCACTTTTTCATTTACGCAGGAGTCAATATAAAAGCAAGATGAAGCATCAGTGGGCTCTAATGGGGAATCGCGGTGTGTGTGTGTGTGTATCAGCGCCTGATAATTCCCACAGGAAGTGCTTAATGAAAGACTGACAGCACTGATACTGTACTGCGGTGAAGAGATAGGAGGAGAGCTAACCGATTCAATTCATTAGGACGGTACATGTTCATATATTACAAATAACGCTTTCTCTTTTATCCTGTTCTACTTCGAGTAATGTTCACAAACACACACGCATACACACACATACAGTAGTCAAATATCGTATGCAAATACATCATCAGAATTCAAAACCAGTTTTCATCAGAGTTACTGTGAATATGTAGCAAACAATATTCGCAGCTCTTTTGTTCTAAATGAAAAGCCAAATTTGCTAAGGAGTTTAGAATCTCTTGGCTTTACTCGGTAATGAATTGAAAGCAAAAACCTACCATTACTATTGGTGTTTTAAATGGGCTTAATTTGCACTGATCTTATTCTTTTATACAAATATTCCTTTTAGACAATGCCACTAGAGTTTTCCTATTTAAAAGGCACTTTCCATGGTTTTCAGTGCCCATTTAGAAGCTGTTTTCAATCAGGTACGATTGTCTGCAGAATGAAATGATCTGTATCGGAGAAATACTTCACTAAAACTGACTACCGTTATGCAATATTTATCATCTATGAAAAAACTGCATTTCTTTTAGAAATGTGCGAGCTGACAGTATCATTGCTCATTTTGCATAAAAAAATAAACAAAAACATGCCGCGAGGGTTCAAAAGCATTCACTTCATGATGTCTTTTAGAATGGGTTTAGATTAAACTTTTAATTAAACTTATGAAAGCAATAAGATTTAGCAACCGTCCTAAATGTGAGTGCTTGAACATGATGATAAACGTGATATTATCCACATTTTATGTTTTGTTTCCTGTTTATAAAACAAAAAAAAAGATAATTTGTGCATCTCAGAGCAACACTACAGTATTTTAAAGGATTTATTAATGATGCAGTTACTAAGGGGTTAATAAATAATTCATTCATTCATTCATTCATTTATAAAGACATTTAAAGTCAATATTTAAAGTTTAAAGTCTTAAATAATAGTCTAAATGAATGATTAAATAAGTAAGCTGCATGCAGTTTTAAAGCGGTGGTCCAGAATGTATTTTTAAGGCTTGGTTGTATTTATAAGATGCAAAGCAATGTGTGCTCATGCTTCGTTTGTAAAAAAAGAAAGAAAAGAAAATCACGTTATTTGTTCATAAATCTTACTTTGATAATATATAGCTACTCAGCTAACTTGAAAACGACATACGTCCTAGTTTTTCTGAAAGCCCACTCTCAAGAGGCTCTGATTGGTCAGCTAACATAATGTGCTGTGATTTGTGGATAAGCTCCACGCCATCAAAAGTGCTTTACCGTTGCGTAAAGGCAGCTGTTTTATCATATCAGTTGTATTGCAACTCAACTTACAACGGTTTGACGAATATATATGAATTTTAATTCAATTGTTAACGGTGCCAAACAACATTTCCAGTTGTTTACATTCTTGTTTACATCCACACACCATTAACGCTGAAACTGTGCATGGAAAAGGTCAATTTTCACAAATAAAAATACTTCTAGATTGTTATAATCCACAGCTTCTTCTATTATGGTTGGAGCTGCTCCTTTTTGAGGAGTTGCTCGCTGTAGGGTTTGCTAAGCTTACTATAAAAGCCAATGTCTCCCTTTGCATGGAACTTTGAGCATCTTACATACAGAGATGTTGTGTATGTTCACACAATAACATTACACATCAACTAAAGTTTAAAAATTGACATTGTAGTGGACCACCCCTTTAATGTTAACTATTTATCAAGAATTAAAAGCACAAGCAAAATTATAAATTTAATTAATAAAAGTAGATTTTTTCTTTGTGTTAATATCATGCACAAACAGTTTCATTTTGAAAATGCTGTTGAAAATCAAGGTACAGTTTAATCAAAAGTCTCTCTTGGTCTTCTGCCAAACAAGCCTGTTGTTCCTATAGGCTTGTTTACATGTGTGCAGGAAGTGAGATGTTTCCTCTTTTTGTTGACGGGGAAGCTGATTCTCGTTCAAACTTTTAGAGTGCAATGCCAACCCAATTCAGTACTATTAATTCAGTAGTATTAAAACCTAGTTCATAAAGGTCATGTTCATAACTTGAATTCATTTGTGAAAATGCTATTAAAGGCTCTAAAAACTAATGGGGAAAAAAACTTAATGACATTACATTGTGCATTCAACAGTTAAAACCTGTGCTCACAGGTAAAGTAAGTTCATGTCTAATGTAAGTAATTATTGTAATTCAATGTCTAATGTAAACTCATGTGTAATGTAATGTAATTTGTATTTAAATGCAAAAAAAATCTGGTTCACATTTGTTTTGATTCAGTTTACATGAAATAAAAGGATCAGGTAGAGATGTTGCACAAAGGATTTTCCATAGATATGGGGTCAGGGTGGTCAGTTGGAAAAGGTCATAAGAATTTCAATTAGTTTTTGGTCTAAGAAAGCTTAAATTGGAAAACTAGGTTGGATGTTGCCAAGTGAAAGTGCAATTTAAAGATATAACTGGTCATTATTTAACTATGCAAGTTAGAACAATTAGGCAAATTATTTAATAACAGTGAATGGTTTCGTAGACAATCAAAGAAAAATATTATATAATATTTCTTAAAGAGGACCAATTATGCCCCTTTTACACAACGTAAATTAGGTCTCTGATTTCTCTAGAGTGTGTATATGAAGTATTGGGCTCAAAATACCCCACTAATAATTTTTTATACCTTTTTGAAACTGCCACTTATAGGCATTGATCCAAATAGTGCCATTTTGGTTACTGTTGAATTAAATTCAAGAGAAATTGTGCACCCAGCCCCCCCTTTTAAAAGGGGGTGGGGCTACAAATGCCTATGTGTCTGCATAGTGGCAGATTCAAAACAGGACAACTGTTATCTTTGTGAAAAACTGAAAATGTCAAAAGAAGTGTCTCAGAAGATGGTACTATAGTTTGTGGTTTTCGTTTGGGCATCCAAAAACTCAACATCTATAATGCCTCTTAGTCGCTGACATTTTCTTCGGCACGTATGGTGTGAACAACTCTAATGGTGGACGGCTGCTTCTCACTCAGGGCTGTCTATGCTAATGAGGGAGAGATCGTCAGTGATGGGCAGGATTTTCTACCTCTGATAATAAAAAGAAAAATGTTTCTCAGTGTTTCTGCAGACTGTTTTTATGAAGTGTGATTATAAAAAATTTAATTAATTCATTTTTACCATTAGATGCTTTAATGGTAAAGGGGGCTAATAATTATTATAAGGGGGCTAATAATTATTAAATATGTAAAGGTGCTAATAATAAAATATATATAATAATAAAAATATATATAATAATAATAACAATAATAACAATAATAATAATAATGTTCTTATATTATATATATTTTATATATGGTAAATATTTAATTAAACTACGTTAATTCCAGCCAAACTAAAAGAAATAAGACTTTCTCTAGAAAAAAATAATAATAATAATATACAAAATATTGTGAAAATGTCCTTGGTCTGTTCTTTGGGTTTTAATTATATAAATATCACAGTTAATATGAAACTAGATTATATACATTTATATTTCCACAGTCTGTTAAACATCATTTGGGAAATAATTGAAAAAGAACATCAATTTCACAGGAGGGCTAATAATTTTGACTTCAACTGTACTTTATGTAAATGAAATTCAAGCTTTTGGGACCATGTGTGCATGTGTTTGTGCTTACTGTCAAATATAAGATGATAAGTCATCCAGGTCATTTTAATAATTTACAATAACACTGATAACTGTGCTTACATAATGCATAAGCAGAGAGTTGACGACCACAGCTTAGTGAAATACACAGTACACACCAGTTTGCATACTGCAAAAGCACGGCATTAAGCCAAGCGCACACACACACGAAAACTTCACCATGCAGGTGAACTGTGAGGAAGTGCGTTTGCATCTGTTGATTATACAAGAATTCCCTGAAGCTAATGATCATTTAACTAGCAAAGCAGCTCAAATTTAGTCCGATGGCCATCTGTCAAAAACCACAGCTAATGATGGGATGCGACGAGTGCAGTCCTGACCACATAAGACCAGCTACTGGCAGATGAGGATCATAGCCCAGCACATCTAAGCAGGCCAACTGAGCTACACTTTCACTATGCATAACAGAAACACTGCTAACGGCGTTTTTCTGAGAGGAATTGTTTTGAAATGCATTGCTGTATATGATGCAATTTGCTTCAGAGGAGTCATTAATATCAGTAGCCATTAAACTGTATGAATCTAGAAACTAATGTATTCTTCAAAGGCTTTACCCCCTGCTCAAACGTACCGCTAAGCTGTTAGCATGTTAAATAAAGTATGCTAAACCCCATATCATAATTCATTGCAAATCTCAGCTGCTTGATTGTTTATTTCATTTCAGAATGTGAACTATATTATAGCCCAGCTCTAATCTGCTAAATGCTGATACTTTAATGCTTCGAGATATTAGAATATTACAAACTAGCATTTTCATTTGGTGTTGGATTTATACAATGTGCGATGTGAAAGGCACTAAATAAATAAAAACAATGAGATGGATGAAAACAACAACAACAATGCTAACACCAGCCTAAGCTGACCAGGTTTGACCCTCTTTTTGTAGCTGGTTTTAAGCGGTTTTGCTGGTTGCTGGTCTCAATTAATGGGAGACCAGCTATACCCAACACAATCTCAACTTGTAATGTCTTTATTATTTAATGTTTAATTTGTAGGAATTTGTACAATCTCACTCATATATTTTAGTAAGGTAGGGTTTAGGTGGTTATAGTTCGGTAGGGTTTAGGTGGTTGGGTTTGGGGGCACACTTCCTATTAAAAACGATTGTATGAATAAAAACGCTATTGTATAAATGAATTCTCAGGAATTAGCTACTTCTCTGCCAAGACATAAAATAGTTCAGTCTCCTTGTGAGGTCAGGCGGGCTAAACCAAGTACTTTCAGCATTAACCAGTTAAGACCCGCTGACTAGCTCTTGATTTAAAGTGATATCTAAAGTAATATGGTCATATACAGTGTAAAAATCTACTACATATCCCGAATTACTTATGACTGACATTGATGTTATTGTAAACTAAATTAAAAAAGCAAAACACAAAGCTGAGATAAAATCAAAATAATAGATGAAAAAATAACATGGTTGTAAATATTATCAGTACTGGAGCTTTTTTGTTTGTTTGTTTTACAAGAAAATGCTGTCATTGAAACTAAAACAGAAATAAATATAAAGCTAAAGAGAGAAAGGTCCGTTTTCTGAATTTAAGTTACATTGCAACTAATTCTCATTAGATTATAAGTAGACTGTTAGGTTGGGGGTAGGGTAGTGTAAGTTGACATGTAATTGCAAAGTTTCTTATAGTCTGTTAAATGTCTGTTGAATGTCAGTATTAACAGATATTAAGTAGACAGTCTACTAATAATATAATGGACCGTCGAAATAAAGTGTTACCGAGAGAAAACATACCGCTAAGACAAATTCACTAAAACAATCTAAAAATATATGATTTTAAATAAATAAAATGCACAAAATAACAGTGCTTACGGTTGGATAGACACCTTTTAAAATCACATCATACACCTTAGATTAAAATTGAAATGTTTTCATTTGTTGAAAGATAGAAGACTGTAATCCCATATTTATTGCATTTCAAAGAAACCCAACATATCCAACTTGGTATCTCGCAGGCTGTAGGTCTCCACTACACAGCAAAATCCTCAGAGTAAAATTTACTCGGTTCACAGTGTATTTGGTCCCTCTCTAAATTGAGTAAAAGTTACTCAGCAGCAGAGTTAAAGTTAATGAGACAATGAAAGGATTAATTAAGGATGACTGAGCACAGATGATGAACACCTGCTGGTAATAAGCAAAATCAGAAGAGAAACACAAAACTACATTTACCTTCAGTAACAGCCTTAAATGAAATAAACTGAAATAAAACACTGCTGAGATTCTGAATCTCTCAAAATCTCAGCAGAGGATCATTAAGCAACTCCACAAACAGCAGCTTTACTTATTACCAACCTGTTTGGCCTTATTTCTGCCACACTCTACAAAATTCCATATAGTGATATTAATGAGAATTAACAGATTAAGTAATTTTTTACAACAACAATAAAAAAAACACCACTTTTAGTGATAAGTGAATTTGCTGCTGCTGTTTGAAGTCAGTTGAAGTTTTGTTTCTCTTCTGTTTATGCTTTTTAACAGCAGGTGTTCATCATCAGTCCTCAATCATCACTTAATTAATCCTTTCATTGTCACGTTAACTTTAACTCTGCTGCTGAGTAACTTTTACTCAATTTAGAGAGGGACTAAATACACTCTGAACTGAGTAAATTTTACTCTCAGGATTTTGCTGTGTACATATCCCAAACACTTCCTAAAGGAACAGTTGACCCAAAAATTACAATTTTCTCAATATTCACTCACGCTCAAGTGATTCTAAACATTTATAAAATGTATTTCTTCTGTAGAGATATAATACTCTGAGGAATGTTGGAAAAGAGCAGCAATTGACGTCCATATACTGTAGCAACAACAACAAAAACAGGAAATACTATGGAAGTTAATGGCTGTTCTTTTAAGCATTCTTCAGAATATCTTCCTTTGTGTTCAACTGAAGAAAGAAAAGCACATGATGACAGAATCTTCAATTTTAGGTGAAATATTACTTTAAACCAGCATTTGTTTTACAGTGAAGTTAGTTTGTTGGGTACTATACTGTATACTGTATGTTGGGCTGTAAAACAAACGCTGGGTTAACATAATTGTTTTAGTTTAAGTGGATTGAACATAAAACATTTAAGTTATCCCCTAAAAACTGAAGAATTGTGTTGTTTCAACTCATTTTGAATAATAATAAATTTAAAAAAAGCATCACAAGTCTTTTTTGAGTGAAAGCAAATCTTAATCTAAACTCAATGATATAACCTTTCACCAACCTGAGGGTCTCGGCCATGCGTCTGAGATCTTCATTCTGCTGTTTGAGCCGCTCCAGCTTGGCTAGGATCTTGGACAGCTCTCTGCTGGACCGCTCCGGATGCTCGCTGTCCTTCACGAGGTGACCTCCGATGTAGAAAAGCAGCGTCCCCCAGGCCAGCAGCACCAGCATAATCCAGCGCCACGAGCCCGTCCACGGACGCATGGCGCCTACTGCTGCCCTCTCCTTTCACAAGACAGGCATTTGAGACATGCTCACTTCGGTACTCTTCCACAGAGGAAGCAGAGGACGTCAGGGGTCTCTGGGTCTGGCTTGCGTGTGTGTGATCTTTGAGGTTTGGAGGTTATATCATGGCAGCTGCCCCTTGCAGAGAAGGGGCGGAGAGGTTTGAGATCCCTGGAGACTTTGTTTTAGAGAACTGACGGCTCTGATGAGTTCCTCTTCCCACAGGGGTTCTGCTCCTGTAAAAACAAAGCCGAATGTATGGTCAGTGATACGATAGGATGGCGAGAGATAAAGACGTAAGTGCGGTTTGAGATTGCCTATCAGCACCACCTTTTCCTCCTTAAGGATATGAGGACTGGATTGAAGTAAGATGCTGACAAGGATACAGTCGTACAGCTGTTACTGAGGATTAGAGTGAGCGTTGAAACTTAAGATGTCAAGTCAGCTAAAAGTGAATTCACACGTAACGAATTGTTGCAGTTTTGGGAAAAAATGGCTGGCAAGAAGAAGATTTTAAATAAGTTTTGTATAAAGGAAAACAAAGATCACAGATCTAAATGATAGTTGAACTATTTTACAAACTAGTTGAATCTTTTGTGTTTTTGTTTCTGCTGTCATAGATGAGATTTAAAATCAAACAAAAAAATAAAAATGATGTGATGGGTAAAAAACCCAAACAACAACCATGCTAACAGTAACCTAAGCTGATCAGGCTGGTTTAGAGGACTTTGACCCCCTTTTTTTTATCTGTTTTAAGTGGTCAGGCTAGTAGCTGGTCTTAATTAATGGGAGACCTGTTATACCCAACACAATCTCATGGCAATTTATGGTAATTTTTTTTCATATTTGATATTTATTGTTTAATTAGTATGAATTTGTACAATCTCACTCGTACATTTTAGTAAGACTTGCTCATCATGACCGTAGGGTTAAGGTGGTTGGGTTTGGGGGCACACTTCCTTTTAAAAATGATTGTATGAATAAAAATTGTTTAATGAAGTCGTAGGAATTCATAGAAATTAGCTACTTTTCTGTCAAGACATAAAACAGTCAAGATTCCTTGTGAAGTCAAGCTGGCTAAACCACATACTTCCAGCATAAAACCAGGCAAGACCTGCTAACTAGCTCTTGGTTTAAAGTAATATCTGAAGTAATATGGTCAAATGCAATGTAAAAACCTACTACCTGATGTAAGTCTATAAGTACCAGGTATTATAAAACAATAAAAACTGCAGCACTGAAAAATTACATCCTTAAAATAAAATAAAAGTTAACTAAAATTTAAGTAAAAATTACAATAATGTAAATAAAAAAGAACACTATATACAGTACATATATATTAATGACAAAACAAAACCAGGAATCCAAAAAGGCTTTTTATTTGTAATGCTGACTTGTAGCTCTTTATGGGCTGGATTGGTTGGCAAGCACTAAGTTGTGGAGCCTACACACTTCTCTATAATGTATTTATTGTAATTTATATATATTTTTTCGTATGCTTTCTTAAAGATATTGTACTATGTTGTGTTTGACATTCTTTGTGTTGTGAAATAGCCTGAAGGTATACTCTTTCTGTTCTACTTAATGTTAATGTTTATTTTGGTATGTTAAAAGCAATAAAAAAATGACAAAACTTACAATAACAATGAAACATTTAAACAGACATGAAAATAAGAAGGTTAAAAAAGGTAATTCAAACTATAACAATGATATTCAAGTATCCTAAAGTAACACTGACAGAAAAGTTTGGTTTGTTCGACATGTAACATTGCAAATCCCAGCTCCTTAATTGTTTACTTCATTTCAGAATGTGAACTATATTATAGCCCAGCTCTAATCTGCTAAATGCTGATACGATAACACTGAGATTAGAATATTACAAACTAGCATTTTCAGTTGGTGTTGGATTTTAACAATGTGCCTTTTAAATAAGTCATCATACACGAAATTATCAATCTGCACTAAAAAGGTTTTTTCTTTTAATTACGTTAAAGGTTTATTCTTTTAATGTCCTAGGTGTAGTGAATTTTCCAACCCAGGCTCATTCTGAAAACGTATCTATACATTTCAGTAGAGCACCAAATACGTCACAGGAGCTGTGTTTTTTTTTTTTGTTGCAGTTTTTGTTTTCGCAAATCCCCCCGAGGCAACTGTGTATACTTATTGAGATCTAAAATTACCTTCGCGAGTGCCATTCGCGTCTGCACTTCTCGAGTAAATCCACCACCGCTGTCGACTGACTGTTTAACTGACTGACTGACCAATCTACTGACCCACCCTTCTCCTTCCCTAAACCCAACCAATGATGTTTTCAAAAGCACCAATTGACCCATCCACCCACTTCCCTAAAACCCAACTTACAGTTTTAAAAAGCCTTTTTCTGATTTTTACAACGATTCAGATTTGACCACATTCTCATCGTTATTTACTTGTTTATTTTTATTTACTTCTATTTTTCTCTTACTCTCTTTCTGAAACCGTTCTTCACCGGACTCGAACTCATAGGCGTGGTCAACTCTTTTTGGTCTCAAGTTTGCCGACGTACATGGCAAGCTGGACAAACTGGTAACAGTGGGAAACCCGTCCATACAGAGGCAAGCGTTCAGCTCATACCACTAAATGCAGCCATACGCATCTCCAGAAATGTATATTGGGCTACGTTTTCAAAATGAGCCTGTGCTGGAATATTCTGCAATTTATGAAAAATAAAGGGTAACACAGATTTATCTACCACATTTTTTTCACTTTCTTATTTTCTTTCTTTCTTTCTGTTCTATTTTTTTTAATGCTGAAGCTCTTCTTTATCATGAATAAAACATCCAGCGAAGACTTTTTTATCACATCGCATTCAGTTTAGGCTGTCCCCAAGAATCCAAGATAAACCAGCAAACACACACACACACTCTCTCTCTGTGACTCCAGCTTAACCTGCGAATGCGTGTACTTTCATATATTTACTTAAATGTGCAATCACAAGTCCAATTGCTCTTGTATCACAATCTCAAGTTAATGTACGCAGCACACCCACAAGCCTCCACAGTCGTATCTTAAAAGTAAACCATTTACAGAGCTGGAATAATGTGCCACTCACTGTGCATATAAAACCAGACTGACGGATAGGGGCCTATCTGACAGATTGGGGAACGTAGGCACCGTTTATCCTTCATTATGAATGAGGGCGGAATATAGAGAGTCATTATGGATTTCTGTACAGAGCATATACAATGCATTATAGATTGCGGTGGTGTGTCAGGCCCGGTAATCAAAGGCCGCAGTGCGGGACTGAATCAATACAGTGACCTTCTGCTAGTGTCTCAGTGCAGCGGGCCGGCAGCTATTTATGCACATCACTACTGCAGTCGACGGGGTGCACACATGGGGCACTACTACACAGAAACTACACTTGGGTTTACCCACACTCCTGCTGGCATATACTGAAATCAGCTTATATTCTAATACATGAGCTGCTGTCCTTTTTATTACAGAGTTTCTCTGCTCTTTTGTGTTATTAGCGCTGTGTCAATACTGTGTTCTAACATTCATTATGAAAAGCTCCTTTTCAAATCTGCCCAGCTCATACCTTGAAACTAATCTTAAAAAATGGTTTCAACATACTGTATTGTGTAGAAAAAAAAGAAGGGAAAAAAGCCTAACAAAAATGTGGACCTGCAAGCACACTTTTATTTAGCACCCTGCAATCCTTTATTCACAATACAGCAGGGTTATGAGTACCTAATAGCTTCTGTTAAACGGTTACCACACGCAATACAGAAATAAAAGCAAAAAGTTATAAATTATAATAAATATCAATATGTCATTATTTAAGTAAACGCACTAAATGCTATCCCGTCCAGTAGAAAAAAATAAAATAAATAAATCTTGACAATAACAATTCCTGCCAAGCAATTTTGAGTTTTAAAGACATCTAATAGGTGTCTTAACATAGACGTCTTGGCTAAAACATTTATTCATTCATTTTCCTTCGACTTAGTCTCTATTTCAGAGGTCGCCACAGTGGAATGAACCGACAACTATTCTGGCATTTGTTTTACACAGCAGATACCCTTTCAGCCGCTACCCAGTATTGGGCAACACCCATACACACACTACGGCCAATTTATGTTGTTCAATTCATCTATACTGCATGTCTTTTCACTGTCGAGCACCCAGAGGAATCACACACAAACACCATGCAAACTCTACACAGAAATGCCAACTGGTCCGGCCAGGACTCGAATCAGTGACCTTCTTGCTGTAAGACGACTGAGCCACAGTGGTGTCCTTGGTCTGACAATAGTCTAAATTAAATAGACAGATTAGACAGATTTAAAAAATGACTTGTCTATTTTTAAACTATTGATAGACATCATTGGATCTTAATTAATCAGTTTTAGCCAAGAAGTCTATGTTTTGACATCTATTAGACGTCTTTTAGACTTCCATTAAACACAAAGAATGCTTGCTGGGTAAACACCAATAATGAGTTGTCCTATACATACAGGAACTCAGTCACGGGAACCAGCAACTAGTCTGTTCCCTGAGAAGTAATTTCCTCTAGAGACCATTTTCCTGTTTGAATTTGACCCGTTACTAAGAACTATGAAGTGACATGAAGCAGTCAGTAGTGACATCAAGAATTACTGTAGTTTCTATTGTGCTGGGTTATGCTCTGCAAATTTAGTCCTCTCGAATGTCTCAAACTAAAATCATTTTCAGTTCCTGCAGACACAAATAAGCTAGTTTTATAGCCAAGATATATCCAACTAGCCAACACAGGCTCATTGTGAAAACATTGTGTATACCCCCGTATACATTACTGGAGTAATAGTAATTAAGTAGCCAGACCTACAAATGGCTGCATTTCATATTCTCGTATTTCGTATTAATTTCGTATTCTCTGCTGTATTCTCCAGCCTCCGGCGCCTAGACTGCAGCTGTACACAAGACGTCTGGCCATAGGAGAAATGGTCGTGCCCAACTGAGCCTGGTTTCTCTTTAGGTTTTTTAATTCTTCACTTTCGCCAATTGGTGAAGTTTTTTCCTCGCCACTGTTGCCACTGGCTTGCATGGTTCGGGACTTGTAGGGCTGCACATCGATGGATTAATCCATCTGTGTTTGGACTCTCAGCAGTGAATATTAAACCACACCGAACTGAACTAAAATGAACTTCAACACTGAAAACTGGACTGACACTGTTTCAATTTTTTACAATGCATGTGAAGCTGCTTCGACACAATCTACATTGTAAAAGCGCTATACAAATAAAGATGAATTCAATTGAATTGAAGTTCGTCTTTCAAACGAGCGCTATGGGGTAGTATGATGCTGCAGACAGCTTCTGTTTCTTTACGCAGTACCAGATGACCACTTCCATGTGGACAGCTTTTCCACTGTTAACAGTTCGCCCAGTGGCTCACCATGTACGTTGGTGGACTTGAGATTTAGAAAGGAGTTGACTGTGGTGACAGGGTTCAAGTGTGGCAAAAAAACAGTTCCAGAAAGCAGGTAAAACAAAAACAAAAAGTCAAAAAATAAAATAAACAAGTAAATAACAGCGTGAGAACGTGGAAAGATCTGAAAACGTGGTATCAGGCGGCCGAGGGCTTTTCTTTTTCCGGTTTACTTTTGAAAACACTGTTGGTTGGGTTTAGAAAAGGGGGTAATCGGGTCCATTGGTGCTTTTGAAAACATGATCGGTTGGGTTTAGGGAAGGGGGTTTGTGGGGGATTGATCAGTCGGTCAGTTAGTCAGTTGATAGTGACAAGAACAGCAGGTGCGAATGGCACTCACGAGAAAAATTTCACATCTGAAAAGGCATACACATCGGCCGTGGGTGGACTTTGCAAAACAAAAACTGGAAAAAACAAACTTCCAAGGACCTATTTCGTGCTGCCCAGAAATGTATACAGAGGTACGTATCAATAATGAGCCTGGGATACAAATAGTCAATGGTTTTAGTAACTGCAAACAAGTTCATCTGTACTCCTGCATTTGGTAAACACCAATAGAATGGATACTTATAATAAATACGACTTGCATTTCAGTGGTTTAATTAGATAGATAATTTTATTTTTTACGAGTATATCATGCCATACATAAATCTCTATAAAGTACAGTTGTGAAAACAATTAACATATTGTATTTACTAAACCGCTACGACTATGGTCCATCACACTGTATGGTTAGCACTGAATTAGAACAATGTGTATGGGTTAGAAATAGGATGGAAAATTATTATGGTGGAGCTAAATAATTCATAGTGCTAGAAATCTGACTATTTTCAGCGTTTGAAACCCTGGTGACCATTTCAAATGGGTATCAAGCAAAAACGAAAATGCTATAAAAGTGTAGCATTTGTCTGATCTACATAAAACTCCTTTATTTAATGTGTGCAAAAGAGTGAATGACACGTCATTTCTCCAGGGCAGAAGTGTGTAATGCAGGAGGACATATCATTTTACTACACTAAATAAAGTGCCTCTTCAGCATGACATTCTACTTATTTAAACTTGTAATTAACTCAGTACACTCAGGGGTGAAGATGAGCTTCCCAGTTTCACACACAAACATATATCACAGAGTGTGAGTGTTAAGTACACACTCAACATCCTCATTACAGAAATGTCACCACTGACTGCCATTAGTCTTAGTTTTAAATGAGAAATAGGGAGCAAGTCATTAAAAAACTGCAATAAAGTGAACCGGACGATTTGATACTGAAAGAGGAATAATCTGTAAACTGCACCGTCCCGCATGAGTGCGCCACCCGTTACCCTGCTCCTACAGCTCATGAATAATTGAGATCTGCATAGTGACACAGCAGCGCACAGACAAGGACAGCAATAAATCCATAATTAATGCCTGCATTTATGAAAGCGTGCAGGGGCTGAACAACAGCCTGCTCAGGTTAGGGTGGATTTCGGCAGGGTTTCAAATGTCTTTCTTCCTCGTCTCGTTTCAAATCGAGGTTGAGAGACAAACTCTCCAAAGACTGAAATGGTTAGTGGCAAGGTCGTTGTTAATGAAAACTATTACTAAAACAAAAAACAAATACATTTACTGGGACTAACAGCTGACCTGTTCTTCTGTAAATTGACAAACATCCAAGATAGAACTTTGGGTTCAGGGTTTATCAATTGGCTGTGGATTGGCTGGGGGCAGATTTGAATGAAAGTTGGAAGCCAATTGAAAAAAGGGGTGGAGTTTAAGCATACTAACTGATTGGAGATGTCCATTATATACAGTATCACTAGTGGTGGAAAGAGTACTGAAAAATCATACTCAAGTAAAAGTATCATTACTTGCCCAAAAATGTAGTGCAAGTAAAATAAAAGTATCTGTAGTAAATATTACTCAAAGTATGAGTAAAAAGTAGACCTTTTAGAAGTACTCAAGAGTAGTAAGTATTACACTATAGAAAAGTTGATGCGTTTACAGAATGTTACGTTTACACATCACTGCACAAACAATACGTAGTGTAGGGATCTTCCTATTTTCGTTCGTTCCTTCCAACCTTCCTTCAATTATTTGCTTGTTCTCTCCTTCCTTCATTAATTCGTTTGTTCCCTCCTTCCTTCATTCACTTGTTCATTCGTTCATATTTTTGTTCCTTCCTACATTAGGTCCTTTTGTTCATTAATTCGTTTTTTCCTTAGTTTGTTCAGTCTTTCCTTGAATTCTTCCCTCATTCACTTGGTCCTTCCTTCTTTCCTCCCTTCATTTGTTCGCTCATTCTTTCTTTCATATTTTTGTTTATTCATTAGGTCCTTTGTTCATTCATTCGTTCGTTCCTTCTTTCCTTCCTTAGTTTGTTCAGTCCTTCCTTGAATCCTTCCTTCATTTATTTGGTCCTTCGATCCTTCCATTCCTTGTTCGGTCTTTCCTTTAATTTGGCCCTTCCTTCCATTCTTCATTTGTTCCATTTAGTGATTGTTTAATGCTGTTTGGTGATTTCAGTCATCATACAGTCGACATGCATAATTTTCAGTGACATGCAGTCTATAAACAGTCTCGGGATTATTGCGTGTGGTTGTTCAGTACGATGCAATTTACTTTCTATGTGTGATTTAATTGGACAGGAATCACAGGACTGATCTTTCTACTTTAGACAATGACCATAGACAAGAAAAAAAAATAAAGTAGTGACTGCAGGCTGAAGGAGAGTAGTGGAGTAAAAGTACCGATACTGCAATGAACATGTACTCAAGGGAAAGTAAAAGTCCACATTTTTAAAACTACTTAGTAAATTACAATTCCTTAGAAAAACTACTCAATTACAGTAGTCTTTGTATTTGTAATTAGTTACTTTACACCACTGAGTATCACAATCATTTGTTTGTTTATTTGCCACAGCAGAATGAACCACCAACTATTCCAGCATATGTTTTACGCAGGGGATGCCCTTCCAACTGCAACCCAGTACTGGGAAACACTCTCCCATTCACTCTCCTATTCACGCAGATGTACACTATGGCCAATTCTTGTTTTACCCAACTCACATATACTGCATGTCTTTGGACTGTGTGGCGAAACCGGAACTCATACCAACGACCTTTTTGCTGTGAGGATACAGTCCTAACAACTAAGCCACCATGCTGCCCATATCACAATCAGTGTCAGCAATTAACTCTTCTATTAAATGTTTAGTTCATCAAAAAATGTCATTTCTGTTATGAATCACTCACTCTCGTGTCATTTCAATCCTTTGAGACCTTTGTTCATCTTTGGAACACAAATTAAGTTGTTTTAGATGAAATCCAAGAGCTCTCTCACACTCCATAGACAGCACATAAGATTGGAGTGCACGTTTACTGGGGGGCACCCAGGCATAATGTGGAAGAAAAGACATTGGCAAACAAATTTGTTTTACAGGGGTTTTTTTTGCCTCAAAATGTTCTTGGAGCTTTGTATGATTACAGCTAAACAACTGTCTGTGGAGGGTCAGGGAGCTCTTGGATTTTTCCTAAAAAGATCTTAATTTGCATTCCGAAGACAAACTATGGTCTCACGGGAACGACATGAGAGTGAGACATTAATAACAGAACACTTTAAGCGGAAATATTGTCCCCTTGGTACTGAATTTTAGGTGATTTTTTTAAAAATTCTACCTTTGTAAGTTTTATTGTTAATTTATGATAATTTCATTTGATATTACCGTTATTAATGTTGATTAAGGGTGGCATGGTGGCTCAGTGGTTAGCACTGTCACCTCACAGCAATAGGGCTGCTGGTTCGAGTCCAGGTTGGGCGAGTTGGCATTTCCGTGTGGAGTTTGCATGTTCTCCCTGTGTTCATGTGGGTTTCCTCCAGGTGCTCTGGTTTCCCCAACAGTCAAAAGACATGTGGTATAGGTGAATTATGTGAACTAAATTGGCCGTAAGGTATGAGTGTGTATATGGGTGTTTCCCATTACTGGGCTGTGGCTGGAAGGGCATCCACTGTGTATAACAAGTGCTGGAATAGCTGGCAGTTCATTCCGCTGTGGCAACCTCAGAGGCTAAGCCAAAGAAATATGAATGTTGATTAATAGTATATATGTCCATATTTGTGTGTGGAAAAACAACACGTATTCCAGCTAAACATATATATCAGTCTATTATATTATTTTTTATGTTTCTTGTTCAAACTACTAATTTAAAATGAGCTGAAACAACATAGTTCTTGAGATTTTGTTGGGACAACGTAATTGTTTCATGCTCAATCCACTTAAATGTGTAAAAACTAAGTTTACTTTATTCCTTCATGCTGTCCCGACACAAATTAGTTGTGTAAAACACAGCATTTTTTACAGGGACAACATGACGAGATTAATTAATTAATTTATTTATTTATTTTGTACAAATTTCAGTGAATTGAGCATAAAACAATTTTTGTTCCAAAACAAAATAAAACAATAAAACAAAACAAAAACCTCAAGAATTGTGTTAATCCAGCTCATTTTAAATAAGTAGTTTGAACAAGCAGCAAAATCTTATTTATTTATTTTTAATGTAGCATGAGTAATTTAACATATTTTGCATCGTCTGTTCTTAATTATGTTGTAAAATTAATTATGGGTAGAATTGTCAGTCTGCTTACACTGCATACACTGCAGTGAAATGTACAATATCACAATGTTGTTGCTAATGACATTCCTTAAATCAGCTTGCTCTTGTTGACGCAGAAAAAAAAACAAAAACACACAGTCGGCCTATGCACTTGATACAGATGAGCAGCCATGTGTGCAGTCATGCTACTTTGACTTTCACCATTAGGATTTTCATAACTCGGCACTGCAAAGTGAGATGAAAGAGTTCATGGTGCTGCCTGCAAACTTCATACGTAACGCTATTTCTTAAAGGTGATGAAAAAGATGGATTCCTAAAGAAATGTTTCACCAAAAAATAAACACCCTGTCATCGTTTAAACACCTTCTTGTCTTTCCAAACCTGTATGACTTTTATCACTACGGTTTGACGTCAACGGTACATTTTTCAACATTTCTCCCTTCTTTAGAAGGAAGAAAGACACTGGTTTGAATCAGCATGAGCGTAAACAAAGATGACAAAGCTTTTATATCTAAGAAAACTACTGCTTTAAAACGTGAAATACAATCGTTTAAAATACCTATCGATTCAATGTTGTGATGACAGACTATCACAATACAGTAGTGTATTGATATTTCTTCTGTTAGTTACTTCCTACATCTTCAGTAGGTGTTTTTGAAATGATGTTTTATTGACATTTCTCAGTTAATGCAGCTGCAAATGGAAATGGCGCTTTTCTGCTGTTAAAGATTGTCTTTCTCTCTTTCTCTCTCACACACACACACTTGCTGCACACAGCAAGGATAATAGAGTCTCTAATTTCCTTTCCCATACTGATGTGCAAAATGTCAGCTCTTTTCATTCCAGTATAGAGGTGCATTGTGGGAGCCCTACATGTCTATGGACCACTCCCATTGCCTTCACACTACATTATGCAGTCTGTCTCCTGTACGGATCCAGTGTCCTGTGGGAATCGCTGATAACCTGTAAGCTTTCCGTTCAGGTACTGTAGGCGAGGAATGTTTTAATCATAGAGGAAGATGAAAAACACAAGCATGTCATGTTTTGTACTGTATCTACAACCCATGGGCTTTCAATGTGAGCAGGTTAAATAGGCCATATCACATGAGAACAGCGACAAATACAAAATGAGACTAACTGCTCTGTTTTTTTTTAAGGTTATGTCTGAAATGCAGTGCGTTGTCGATATTTTAAAACAACCACACTGCAAATCCAAGCTTCACGTTTAAGTTTTTTCAGATTATAACCAGTTTATGAATTAAAAATGTGAAATATTTTTGTTACATAAACACATTGATCTGCTTAATAAAATATGCGTTACTCCCTGATTGTATATGGGTTAGTTTGACGGCAGATTTATGCAAAATAAAAGCCAAATGTAGTCATAAATAAAACTGAACATATTATTCTGAGTTTGTCTGACAGAATAAAAGTCATTTAGGGTGCTTTCACACTTGGTTCAATTGCCTGGACCGTACCCAAATTCGATTGTCCCCCCTTGCCACCTTCTCAGTTGGTTTGTGTTCACTCTGTCTTTTTTCCTTCTGAACCCCGGTACGCTTGCGGCATCAAGCCGATGTTTTGTGTATGGCTGATGCCAGGTGATGGACTCGAAAGCAAATCGCCAAAAATGGAAAGACGTCCGCACTCCAGACATCGCGGTCGTTTCGCTTTTACTGAACCTTTTTTTAATTTTGGACATACTGTACAGAAAGCGACTTGCATCTATCTGCCGCAAAAATAATATAAACGTTCAGAACACCACACAATGTCTGCAGAAGCTGTTTTTGGAGGAGACAAGCAGACATTATTATTATTATTATTATTATTATTATTACACACACGTATGAACGTTATGAAAACTAAAGTTTGTTGTACAGTTGGCGGTTCACTTCCGGCTTTTGGTACGATTGCATTCATACTACAAGTGAACCGTACCAGAGTTCACATGAACCGTACCCCAGACCACCTCTTTCAGGCGGACTCGGGTAAGGTTCACGGGTGCGCACCCGAGTTCAGAAGTTGTGTTCACACTAGCTAAACGTACCGTACTATGACGTCAAACGAACTCGGGTGTGGACCAAAAGTGCTAGTGTGAAAGCCCCCTTAGACAGAGGATGGCTTAAGGGTGAGTAATTAAGGAATTAAGGTGTAATTAAATTTTTGGGTGAATTATTCCATTAAGCCACACACTCTCACATGCTTACCGCTAAGTCTTGTGTAAGTGTTGTGTAAACGTTTCCTTGTTTGTATTTGTACCCTGGACTGTTTCTTATTTAATGACTGTTTGCCACTTGCCCTGAACTTTTGCCTGTTTGGGATTAACCCTTTGTCTGGCCTTCTATATAGTTGTTTGCTGAAGCTCGACCCTATCCGTTTTACAATCCTTTCAATAAATCCTGCATTCGTAACAGAGTGCACATCTTTTGCAGAAAAAAACAGTCTCAGTGTGGCTATAAAGTAGAGAAAAAGGTAATGTTTTGATGGCCAGAAAAATAAAGATTTTAGAATCTGAATTTTTATTTTATTGCCAAGTGTGCTCCACACACAAGGAATTTGCTTTGGCTACAGAAGCTTCCAGTGTACATAAAGTGACAACACAGAACAAATTTTAAAAAAGAAGACGATAGACATTAAATAGAGATGTAGTCAGTCCAACGATCTATAACTGATCGTGTTGGATGAACACAAAACAGGAAAAACAAACAATAGCAAAGCAACAACTGGGGAGCTCCGCCATCCGCGGCGCCATCTGATCATGTCTTTCTCCAGATTTTCCAATGCAAAAACCAAACGCAGGCTCATTGTTGACACGTACCCCTATAAACATCTGTGGTATTCGAGAAATACATCCCAGGAGGTAAGTTTTTTATCATACAGGCCACTGTGTATGCTATTTCAGATCTCAAAGTTCTCTCATGACTCACGAGTGCCATCACGCCTGCTCTTCTCATGTAAATCCACCAGAGTTCCTTTTAAAGACGAAATGCAGCCATACGTAGCTCTGGCTACATAATTCACGCTGTCCAAAAATGTATAAGGGGGTATGTTTTCGCAATGAGCCTGTGTTGCAAAAACCCCTAAATGCTATCTGAAATTGTCCTATAAAATGACCATTTTTATCAGTCAGTAATTTCTCTTTCATGGCAAACAATATGTTCTTTTGATTATCGTTATAGTGAAATAACTCAACATAATCATAGGGCATAGGAGAAAAATGCTCATTTTCAGACAGCACTTCAAATGCTTTTCAAACACTCTCTGGATAGCAAAAATTAAATAAAATAAATAAATAAATAAAATAAAATAAACAATGCATCTGAAAAGTGAATTGGAGGAAGTGCCCATATGTACTTTACATAAAATACTGCGTTTGTCACTGCACAGCGAAGCCATGATTGCAGCACATAACATTACCGTCTGCTCTTTCACACAAGAAAAAATTGGTATATATTGTGATGTGTCTCGACTGGGTGCTTATTTGGAAGGTGAAATGATGCACTTCCATTTTCCCTGCATCCATTCCGAATGCCTTGTCACATTTGTGGGTACGCCTACGTCTCTACTAAAGCAACCCATGCAGATAGCTTGGTTATGTCTGGGTACACAAATCTAAATTGATCACTTGCATTCAGTGATGTAGACAGTCTGCCTGAAAAGACTCAAAAAATCTGATTTGCCTGTAGTCTGAATGTCTGATGATCTAAATGTGGTGTGTTCAGATTGAACCATTTTATGGCAATCTCGACAGTCATGCTTCACGTTGACTTGCTTGCAAGACACCAACCTTAGTGGTTTACTTTCAGTAAAAGTCTCAAGGAAGCGCTGAATGAACCATTGCCCCAGGGTGAAGTCCTGCAGCAATCTGCATGTATCTGGTTTGCGTAGTGAAATCAATTACATGTAAATGTGGGCTTTAATTCATGTGTGAGTAAACTCATGTCGAATGGAGCATTGTCTTCATTCCGATGCTGCTCTCATACAGCCAGAAGCTCACAAAGAAAATGAAATCAAAAATGTTTGGAAGGATAAAACGGCTAGAGATTTCTGGAATCAGAGTAAAAGAAAGAACAATACTTCAAATGGAGTCTATCCAAATGGATGCTGATATTCAGTATGAATCGGTCCAAAGCTAACAGAAAGCCTTTGCACGGAAATATTAAGATTAAATCCTGAGATAATGATGGCGTCCTAAAAATTCACAGCAGTATCAAAGGGAAAAATGATCATGTATGAAAGACCACGGTGGTCATGCATTATTTTTCTGCCACGTTGTTTTGTATAAAACAGCTAGACGCAATGAAATGGAACAGAACTCAATAGTCTCCAGATGAGTTTCTAAAAGTCAAAGGGATTATTCACCCAAAATGAAAATGTCTTTCACTGTGCCTCGTGTCATTCCAAGCCTGCATGACTTTTTCCTATAAAAGATGATGAGCTGGGAATTATCTCAATGTTGTTGTCCATATAAATGGAGGTCAAATGTAATATGTTAAAGTAAATTTATTTAGTAAAGATGACATGATATATAGGGTGTTTTAGCTCAGGTGGCTGAATGAAATGCTTGGCATAGCAACTTTAGAAACCTCTTCTGAGGTTGAAAGGTCGGTTTGCAAATTCCTTTTGGTCTCATCTGTGGCATAATTCCTGTGTTAGAGCAGTCTACTCTCCAATCATCACTCCTGGCCTGCTTTTTTTTTTCCAGGCCCAAGTCCAAACTCGCTACGGGAGAAGGGCAGGAGGACGCGCACAGCACTAAAACACCACTGTAAGGGCACACACCAGATGTGAATCTGATATGCGCCTCATTATTGCAGATCCAGCGTTGATACTGCATTCAAGTCATGTCGGATCATTTGAATTTACAAGTCGAATGCACAAAAAACTGCATCATATGAGCTAATATGAGTGCGAAAGTCGAAATCTGGTGCAGATGCTCAGTCAACTCTTGTGGGTTGTCAGTGACAAAACACAATTGAAAAGATTTCCCAGCTGAATTCTTTGCTTTTTGTTTTCAATAAGCAGAGTTAACAAACCCTGCTGTATTTTCAATTAATTTATAAAAAGTAGATACAACACCATTTTTGAGTTGATGAAAGTGACTTGATCGCACCTGACTTAATACGACTTGTCAAGAACATCAAGCAAGAACGTCACAGCAGGATTTGAATGCAGCATGAGTCTCCTCAAGAGGGAAGTATTGTGACGTACAGTACACACAAATGCTTCATTTGTTTAGCCAAAAACACAGCAAAAATGTTATGATCTTAATTTAAAACAATGGTATTTTATTACACATAAATTATATTATAATTATTTATTATATTTGATCTATTCTTGTCTTATCCAATATGATTAGTTGTTGCACATAAAATTTCCTTTTATCAAATTTTGAAGACAACCATGTTGCAGTTTTGGGGTCCATTGATTAACAGAAACTTTATATTTTCAAATATAAATTATATGTTTTATTTCAAGTGTTGTGTAAACAAGTCAGTATTCTATTTTAGACAATAGAGCAATTCCATGCAAAGTTTTCACCAAAATAGCGAAACACTTTCTACACTGTAACATTTTTATATGATCAATTAGTCCTGACAGCATATGTTTTAGGCCATTGTAACTTATCAAACTAAGTTAATCATGTTCTAACTTAATTTTATAAGTTAAGCAAGCTGTTTTAAGTCAGTTCAGTTCAGTTCAGTTTGATTCAGCTTAAAAATTGAAGGCAACCAAGATTTTTTACAGTGTAGGTTTTTTGTGTAGGCTTGTATTTTACGGTACTGTAAAAATACACAAAAAAGTCTGTCAGTGTTTTTAATCCATTACATTTGATTTACCAAAGTCACACAAGTTGCAATTCATTACATCCATAACAAAGTTTTTCCCTCATAAACGCAAAAAATGTTAAATAAAATAAAATCAATCATTTTTGTTCTAGGCGATGCAGTGGCGCAGTAGGTAGTGCTGTCGCCTCACAGCAAGAAGGTCGCTGGTTCGAGCCTCAGCTGGGTCAGTTGGCGTTTCTGTGTGGAGTTTGCATGTTCTCCCTGCATTCGCGTAGGTGTTCTCCGGGTGCTCCGGTTTCTCCCACAGTCCAAAGATATGTGATACAGGTGAATTGGTTAGGCTAAATTGTCCGTAGTGTATGAGTGTGAATGAGTGTGTATGGATGTTTCCCAGAGATGGGTTGCGGCTGGAAGGACATCCACTGCGTAAATAAGTTGGCGGTTCATTCCGCTGTGGCGACTCCTGATAAATAAGCCGAAAAGAAAATGAATGAGTGAATGAATGAATTTTTGTTCTATAACTCTTATCCTTTTGATTATCATTATTTCCTTTGGGTTGTGCAGTTTAATTCACGGAATTTCTACAAAGTATGTTGTTTACTGTAAACTTGCAGACTTTTGAGGTCACATCCATAATGCATGTTTATTTTCCTCATTTAAAATATAAAAAATGCTTACAGATTGATATTTTTCTGCTCCTATATAGCTCTGTGGTTAGTTCTTTTGAAAAATATTAACAGATGTTTCAATATAACGGTAACATATACTTTCTCTGTGTATTTATGTTTAAAGTCTTTACTGAAAATGTCACATCCATAATGCTGGAATTGCTCAATACTGTCTGCTCTTGCTTAGTTTTGCCAGCAAAACTATTGGCAATAAAGTCACAGTAGAGGTTTTGTACTGTACATCTCTGATCAACACAAAGCTGTGTTTCCTTTCTAAATCAGTTTTAAACAATTATTCTACTTGATACTTTTAACATTTAATAAAATAATGACTCGGGCGCCACGGTGGCATAGTGAGTAGCACGTTCGCCTCACAGCAAGAAGGTCGCTGGTTCGAACCTCGGCTGGGTCAGTTGGCATTTCTGTGTGGAGTTTGCATGTTCTCCCCATGGTTGCGAGGGTTTCCTCTGGGTGCTCTGGTTTCCCCCACAAGTCCAAAGACATGCGGTATAGGTGATTTGGGTAGGCTAAATTGTCCGTAGTGTATGAGTGTGAATGAGTGTGTACGGATGTTTCCCAGAGATGGGTTGCAGCTGGAAGGGCATCAGCTGTGTAAAACAAATGCTGGATAAGTTGGCGGTTCATTCCACTGTGGTGACCCCAGATTAATAAAGGGACTAAGCCGAAAAGAAAATGAATGAATCAATGAAATAATGACTATTAAAGGTATTTATATGGGGGGAATTGAATATGCAATTAATTTGATTGAATAATTTCTAGATTAAAAATTATAATTGATTAACAGACCTGGAAACATATACAGTATGTCACAAAAGTGAGTACACCCCTCACATTTCTGCAAATATTTATTTATATCTTTTCATAGGACAACACTGCAGAAGTGACTCTTTGACACAATGAAAAGGAGTCAGTGTAAAGTTAGTTTAGCAGTGTAAATTTAGTGTCCCTTCAAAAAAACTAAAAATATGGCCAATAATAGCTGAACCCCTGGCAACAAAAGTGAGTACACCCCAAAGAAAAAAATTGAAAAGTTAATATTTTGTGTGGCCACCATCGTTTTCCAGCACGGCTTTAATTCTGTTGGACATGGAGTTGACCAGAGCTTCACAGGTTGCCACTGGAATCCTCTTCCACTCCTCCATCACAACATCACCAAGGTGGTGGACATTTGACACCTTGTGCTCCTCCACCTTCCTTTTCAGGATGCCCCAGAGGTGTTTTAAGGGGTTTAGGTCTGGAGACATGGTTGGCCAGTCCATCACCTTTACCCTGAGTCCCTTTAGCAAGCCAGTGAGGTGTATTTGGGGTCATTATCATCCTGAAACACTGCTTTATGGCCCAGTTTCCGGAAGAAGGGGATCATGCTCTGCTTTAGTATGTCACCGTACTTGTCAGAATTCATGTTTTCCTCATTGAATTGTAGCTTCCCAATGCCAGCAGCACTCATGCAGTCCCACATGATGACACTCCCACCACCATGTTTAATGATAGACAAGACACACTTGTGTTTGTACTCCTCACCTGGTTGCCACCACACACGCTTGACACTATCTGAACCAAATAGGTTTATCTTGGTCTCATCAGACCACAGGACATGGTTCCAGTAATCCTGGTCCTTAGTTTGAATGTCTGCGGCAAATTGTTTGGGAGCTTTCTTGTGCATCTTTAGAAGAGGCTTCCTTTGAGGACAACCATGCAGACCAATTTGGTGCAGTGTGCGGCGTACAGTCTGAGCACTGACAGGCTGACCCCCCATCCCTTCAATACCTGAAGCAATGCTGGAAGCACTTATCCGTCTTTTTTCAAAGACAATCTTTGGATGTGACGCTCAGAACTTGCACTCAGCTTTCTTGGCTGACCATGGCGAGGCGTGTTCTGAGAAGAACCTGTCCTCTTAAAGCATTGAATGGCCTTGGCTGCAGCACAGTTTCAGAGTGTTGGCTATCTTCTTATAGCCTAGGCTTTATGCAAAGTAACAATTTGTTTTTTCAGGTCTTCTGAGAGTTGTTTGTCATGAGGTGCCATGTTGAACTTTCAGTGGCCAGGTTGAGAGAGTGGAAGAGCTTTTATACCAAATTTAACTCGCCTGCTATCTGGAAACACCTGAGACAGTGTAAAACTAATGAGTCACATGCCACAGGGGAAGGAAAATGTCTAATTGTGCTCAATTTGTACATTTTCACTTAGGGGTGTACTCACTTTTGTTGCCAGGGGTTCAGCTATTATTGGCTGTATTTTTAGTTATTTTGAGGGGACACTAAATTTACACTGCTAAACTAACTTTACACTGACTCCTTTTCATTGTGTCCAAGAGTCATTTCTGCAGTGTTGTCCTATGAAAAGATATAAATAAATATTTGCAGAAATGTGTGGGGTGTACTCACTTTTGTGACATACTGTATGTTGGATACATATACATTATATATTTATATTGTGTAATAGCTTTAGATTGCATCCTAAAATCTAGGTCAAGGCCAATTTGTGTGAGGGAGAGAAATACATATAGCGTTAGATTGTGGTTAAGGTGTGAAAGTTGCAAGAAATTTGCATGTTTGCAAAAAAAACATAAAGGTGAGAAAGTATGAGGGGCAAACTAAACACGCTGTGCAAAAGAGTTGGCTTGCGGCTCTCACAGATCATCAGAGAAAAGGTCACACCTGCTCGGAGAGAACAGACACATTCTCATAGGAACCTGTGCATGCGTGTATATATAAAAAAACAATTATGCAAAAGAGTGGGTCTGTTCGAACAGGGGGTGGGAGGGCAATTAGGAGGGAAAAGCTTTGGTTTGTCTCTTTCATCAGTTTTATATTCAATAAGTGTCACATTAAGCAGGCAACACCTGTTAAGGCAATCTGGTGTTCCCTCTCTAGGTGTATCAGCTTGTGTGTATTTGTAGCTGTGTGAATCACACTGAATACTTGAGCTACTGTATGTTAATATGAGGATTTAAGATCCATCTTTTGCTGTTGATGTGCATGAGCACACAAACTAATATCAACGATACAACACAACACAAACGAACCATAACAAAATCTCTGTTACAAACAGCTTACAATTATTGGCTGGAGGACACTGCTGTTTGAATGTAAACAAGTTTATCAGTGGACATTTATTGCAGTTATTAATATGTTGCTAGCATGTTTGTGTTGTTTGGCAGCAACTCATTTAACCCTAACTGATACAGTGTGTAGCTTTTTTACACTGTTAACGATTTTTGTAAATTACACAGTATTTAACTGTAATATGAGCTGCATTTTACAGTTATGTGATGTATTTTAAAGATGAAATGTGAAAATAACTATATTTTACACAAAAAATAAACGATACTTAAATATACAGCAAGATAAATTGTGCTGTAAATATAAATACAGCATTTCTGCTGTAATGGATTTACAGTAAATTAATGGTGAACTGCTGGCAGTAAGTTACTGTAGATCCTACGGGAAATTGTTAACAGTGTATTTCTTAAACAATCATGTCAGACATTCCATATTCCATATTCAAGACGGCTTCATTTTCACACATGAATTGACCGTCGATTGACCTTAACCCCACTGAAAGTTACTGATGATATGTACTGGAGCAGACTTTACAGATACTTTTGCCTCAGGGTCAGAGAGTAGGGGTTCTCCTATTGTCAATAACAGATCACAACCAAAAACGAATGCAACTGTTGTGCTATATATCTGTATTACTAAGGCCTGTGCGTACATGAAACCCCCAAATGGAAACAGAAAGTAAGCCATAGCAACCCACTCAAGTTTCATTACCTGTCTTACTCGGCTTTCGGACAGACAAATCTCAGACAGATGTAATATAATGACAATAATTAAAACAAACAAAGAAACAAAAAAATGCTGTTTACCTCTACAAAACTTGCAGCAAAAATGCTAGTGTGTTGAGCTTAGTATACTGGGAAATTAAGTAAAGATGTTGTATGTGCTTTACTTGCTTAATCGTTTGCTTGAGTGTAATACTGTATAGTGCGATGGTGATACAATCCTGTATACTAAGATAAGATTAGATCTAGCAATGTGAGATGCATTCCTGGCATTTCATAATTATCATAAATTACAAGATTCAAACTTGTAATAAGAATCCGCATCTGTGTAGAATCCACGACTTTCAACTTGTGAACCTGGAATTTTCTAGGAACTGTGACTTGTACCATGTGAATGCTGTGCCACCTGAACACTGTTGATTTATTGATGGTGTTGCAACAGCAATAATTCAGACGATTGCGGTAATTGCAATGCAGCATTAAAACATCTGTTTTGTTTTAGATGGGCACCTTGAACTTGAGATGCGAGTATAGAATGATGTTCCTGGTGTGCGATCAATAAATCAAAAAATGAAAAAATCTTCTGTAAAAAATAAAGTTTTTAAAAATTCAGAAGTGTTTTTGTTGGGAAGATGTTGGCAGTGTGGGAATATTTTTCCTCACCCCTTAAAAAAAGATTTTAGAATTGAAACGTGTAAATGATTTAGTGAAATGAAAGCTTCAGGCTCAAAAAGAATAAAATAAAATATAAACTTTAATGCATTTATTTCCTTTTCCACTTTAACAAATACCAAAATAGAGAACTGTACCATCCCACCTTTTTGGGACCCTTTTGTAAGGTTACTTATCACAACAGAACAGTACAAAAAAGTAAATCTAGACTCACGGCTGAACACGATTGGTTTACAGAGAATCATCACTTTTTTGTGCAACAAGCCACATGAAGTGCCATTTTAAAATACACCACCAAAACACAGCACTGTAATAATGGTAGGCAGCAATGAACCATGATAAAAAAAGCTCAAATAAAGCTTTTCTCTTCTTGTGACAAAATCAAGAACAGTATTACAACTTTCTGGTATATAAAGTACCACATCTACTAAGTAATGACACTGTTGGCAGTGAAAATATAAGTACCGGATCATACTGTACTAAACTGTACCATTTAATGCAAACGAGGCATTAATGATACATATTAGCTTCCTGACTACAATCCCAGTGACAGATTGTGAACCTATTATTCTAATAGTATAGGTGGTTGCTTACTGACCCAAGGTGCTTTCCGGTCAAGGTACTGTACATCACAAAGTTTAATAGTTAAACTTGGATCTTCAGTTTAACATTGTATTTTTGTATTTTTTAACATGCACTTTATTACATTCTAGTTGATTGTTAGCTTGTACTTCTACAGGCTTCTACAGTGGTTACACTGAACTTGAGTAATGTGACACAACACAACTAAAGACAACAGAACCAATAATAATCAGTGGTTCAGTCTACGCGTGGCACAATATATAAGACAAATCTCCAATAGTAAGCTGATGCTCCATTCTAATGTACTAACATTGTGTATACAGTTTTGGCATGCATGGAAAAAGGATGTAAAATAAATGAGCATGCCAAAAGAGGATGTAAACCTAATGACTAATGTCATGTCCAGTGTTGAAACAGTGCTAGGGGTTTATAGAACAAACCTATAACCCTAAATATGAGCAATAATATACTGTAAAAAAATCCAACGTATTAATTGTTAAAATTGTAAGTTAGGTGGACATATTTTTGAGCTCAGGGTTGAATTTATTCATAAGAATGATTTAACTGCACATCTGGAAATGCTTGTTCACCGAAAGTAAAAAAATTCAGTTGAGGAGACTTTGAATTTTGATTTCTGCATTCACCACTGTAAAAAAAATAAAATAAAATAAAATAAAAATTTAAAGCAACTGGCTGCAAAGAAATTTTAAGTTTATTAAGCTTCAGTGTGTTAGGGTTCTGCCACTCCAGTCTTGTAAATTCTTGTTTTGGTGGCAGAGTCCTGACACTAGTTCTGTCTTGTCCTGTATGCTGTGCTCGGTTTGAGTTTTCTCAGGTCGAGCACTCATTTTGTCATTGTGCCTCTGTGTGGGTGCCGTCATTGATGCGCTCAGCTCATGTGCGCTCCCGCTTGATGCGGGCGCGCGAGGTCTTGGGACGCATGCCCTTGTACTCGTGTTTGTTCTGTCGGCATCGCACTGTTTCATTTACAGCGCCTCAGTCTTTGGTTTCAGTTTTGAATGGCGCTGAGATAAAACATGCGCGTTGCATATGTGTGAGCGCACGGTAAGATTTTTTCATTTATCGTGTGCTCATGCCTTGCGTCTGTTTATGTTTGTGTTGTCTAAGCACGTGGCTCTGTGTTTACATTGTGGCTCTGTGCTTCCGTATTGTGCTTTAGTTGTGTGCTTTGTGAACACGCGGTTAATGAGTTCTCTCGTTGGCTGCGTGTTCTTGTCCCGTTTTATGTGAGCACATGGCTTGTGGTGTTTTCTTGTGTCATGAGCACTCCTGTCTATTGTCTAGTCCCACCCTCCTTGTTAACCCATTATTAGTTTATCATGTTCACCTGTTTGTTTGTTAATTTTTTCTGCTTATATTCTCCTCATGTCTGCTGTCCTGTGCCAGTTTATTGTCTTCCACCTAGTGTGTTGGAGTCATCCTGTCTTGTCTCCAGTCCTGCCTTGCCAGCCCAGTTTTGGTGATGTTTTTTCCCCCCTATGGCGTAATATCTATTTGTTTATTTTGTTTATTAAAATAAATATCATTCCTTGCATTCTGGAGTCCTCGTCTCTTTCCGTTAATTGACACAGTGGTTTAAGTTGTGGCAAATTATTCCATAAATTATACTTGACCTAAAATTGCCCTTTCAGTCAACTTAAAAAAAAAAATACTAATAATTTGGCACAACTTCAACCACTGAAGCTTAATAAACTCAAGATTTATTTGCAGCTGGTTGCTTTAAAATTATAAGTTAACTCAACTTTAAGTTAACTTACTTTTTTTACAGTGTAATAACAATAGTAGCCTCAGTAACATCCCATTCGTATCTTACAATATATGACTTGTATTAAACTCAATCCTCTCCATTTAACCATAAAATCTGCATCTGTAGGAGTTAACAGATCTCCAACAAGAGAGCAGTCAGAAAGAGGGATGCTGAATCATCTCAGCACTTTATAGTGCTGAGTCAAGAGCTATAATAGACTCTTGGTGAGCTGCAAGTGCGATTGGGCAAGTGCGCCTGAGGTTGGGTATAAATTTGATTTAGCTTCTTATGAGAGTGGAAAGGTTGAGTGTACACGTGGGTGTGTGTTTTATGGTATAGGTACAGGGCATTCAAGAGCGAGCTAAGATAAATCTATATGCATCATGCTAGCATTTGCTAAACATTGGATGGATGTTTAGTGAGAACATATTATAGCTCAGGCCATGAGGTAAGTACAGAGCAATATTTTGTCTTAATGGAAAAGGCACTAAACATCGAGCAGCAATAGGGCAGTGCCTGGGCGGTTGTCAGATGTATTTAGTGTCAGGTTAGCTGATTGAAGCCGTAGGATAAAGCAGGCTTTGATTCAGCCCTCATCTGCTCTTTTTATGAGCCTACACAATAGATGACCTTTGCTGCTGCACACATGATAGAAATACATGTGAGAATATGACAGAAAGAGAAAAAGAGTTGGAGGCCAAAGGAAAATTGAGCTTGTCTTTGTGGCCTCAAGGTATTAGAGAAGAAACGGCAATACGCCCTGGTCTATAAAACTTAAAGTATTCTTGAAGCAAAGGAATTAAAAGAAAGAATTTGAGATATTCACACCTTTTCCACCAAGATCAAGCACTCAGTGTAAGCTGTGAATTCAATGAAATGTTACCGGGGTGAGAAGTGTGAGAGTCAGGATGATGTGGGAAGCGTGTTGAGACTCAAAATATGAGCAGGAAACCTCTGCCAAGTCTGACGGTCTCAAACTCTCCATTTGAGTCTCGATGAGCGAGAGAATAGTAGGTGTTTTTGACAAGGTGATTACATTCCTTCACTCTCAAACAAATCACTCACAGGACTCTCAAAAGAAAAGAAACATAAAACTATCAAAAAGGACACTATTTAGAGGCAAGAAAATCAAGCCTTAGAAAAATAGAATGTGCATATTCCAAAAACAGGGTAGTTTTTGTTCTCGCTTTTCAAGAGTTTTAAGCTATGGCCACACTACACTTTTTTTACCCAATAAGTCAAGTCATGTCGAGCTTTATTGTCATTCCATTACATGTGTGGACATACAGAGTAGGTTTTGGTGGTAATACGGTAATATGGTATACCGCGGTATCCAAAAATAGCAACAGTATCAGTTTCAATACCATTATACGGTCATAAAAAACAATGCACTTATATAGGAGACAAGGATTGAATATTGCATATAATTTATTTAATGCCATGCGAGGTTGTCATCACAGAACATCATGGAGGAGAAAGAGAGAGGTGAGGAAAGATGCCGAGTTGCGCACCAAGTGACCTGGTCTTGAAATACTGTAGGACACAACTCCTGAACATTGGCAGTATTTTAGGTTTCGACCGAACGAGAAGGGAGAGGCGGTAAATACAGACGTGGCAACAAAAATGTATAAAAGGGAAAGTGTCCGTTGGAAAACCTGTACTGATGCAGTGACAAATTACATGGTGGAGGAAATATATTATATTAAAAAATATTTGTGCATGTTATTTTGTTATGGTTTTAGTATTAGTGTTTGGCACTCAGTTTCTGAACGGTTTGGGCACAAGCCAAGAGTTTGGTGGCGCTGTCTAAGCCTTACGTCATTATTTATTTATTATTCACAGTAATACTGTATACCAGGGTAATATAGGAAGGAGGTTTGATGGTATCAAAATTTGGATACCGCCTAAGCCTCATGCAGAGGAATGAAATGTCATGTCTTACAGGACAACAAAGCTACATAAATTAATCATAAGTACAAACATAACACTGAAGATAAGAGCTATTTTAGAAAAAACCTATGCATGAGATACTTAACTATACACATACTGTAAGACAGGCTACACGTGTACTTTTACATGAGAATGAACAATGTTGTGTTGGATATTGTGTAAGAGAGGTAATAAAGGTGAATATAAAAAAAAAAGTTTCCAAGAGACATAGAGTGATTGAGAAAGTGTCTATAGTGCTATAGTGAGATTTCAGAAGGGGGTAAATTGAGAAGCTGTCTTCCAATTATACACATATGAATGCGTATCATATGCATATGCATACAAATGCATCAGACCAGAAGTCTAGAAGCTTAATGAACTCTGACCTGCGAATTAGCATCTTGTGAATGATTAAGTCCAATATGAAATCGAAAAGTGACACCTCTGTACAGAAATTTTAAATATGGAGCAGTTGCTTGTTTTGTCAGTGATGCATCATTTTGCTTTATCCCATTCCTTTTAACAGCAAAATCCAAGAGAATTTTGCATGCTCAAATTCTAGTCTACCCCATGAATGGCGATGTTTCAGTATTTGTTTCAGTAATCTGATTACAAGTGGTCAGCTTAGAAGTACTGATGTTTCCACCTGTTATTGGCATGCACTCGTATGTGTTTTGTGTCCAGTTCTATTTCATTCCTAACCTCCACATGGTCAGTCAATTTGATATATGAGTAGTATTGAACAAACAAACCCCTGTTAAGCAGCTTGAATACATACAGGAAGGTAAGTGAATGAAAGAGATGGCCATGGAATCTTAAGAAAATATCTTATTTTGTGGTTTTTCTCATAACGCATCCTATAATAATCCTGTGCTAGGTCAGTAGGCGGAGAGTAGGTGGTCTTGCGTGGATACATTCGTAAGCTTTACCACTATGAAAGCACTAAGATCTAATCTGATTTTATTAAGTCTGTCAAACAATTAAAATGTATAATCTAATTAATTAAACGATGAAGTGCTAATCGAATTAATTTCAAATCACATTAAATCTGACTGAAAGATTACAGCCATGATTGTTGTTATATAATATATAAAATATACTTACAGACCACGTATGGCAGCTCCAAAGCAATTTGGTGAACAGCATTTTACAAATTCCACAAAAGAAAGAAATTCATACTGTTTTGAAACGACACAAAGAAAAGTAAATAATAGAGGAATTTAAATTTTTAAGTGGACTGTCTTTATTCTTTTTCACATAAAAATATGAAATCATTTTGTTTAATGAAATAATCCTCTAAATAAGAAAGTAAAACTCGCAGTAGTTGGTGGTAAATGTCTAATGAGTAACTTGCTGAGTCATTAAGGCATTCAATTCATTCAAATGACTAATGACTAATTCAGCATTGAAGTTAACAGCTCTTCATATGAATGAGCCATTGAGTCACTGGTTCACCCGCAGTGTGCTTAACTGTATCATAATATACAAATAGGAAACAAAAAATCATACAAGACATTTTGTGAGAAAATTATGAGTTTTATGGCCAAACAAAAGCATTTTATTGATCATTACAAGATGTTTGTCACCAAACAACTTTATGAAGCTGTACAGTAAAGTGACGTACATAAGGTTTGTGGGTGGGTGCAATAACTGCAATACAAAAATATTTGACATATTATATTTTCCATAAATAATTAGTAAATTCATGTGGTAAATTTAGAGCCACAAAGAGAGAGAAAAACAAAACCTCTGATTAGGTCTGTGTGATTCATTTAAATTGTATTGAAATCGTAATTTAACATGCACGATTTCTAAATTCAACATCTGGGGTGTGGGATTACTTTGGATACATAAGGCTAATGTATTGCAGAATGAGGAAATTTCTAAGGCCTCTCAGTCAAATATTGCGTCTAAAAGCACATGGAAAGCGTAGCTTCCTTCAGCATTCAATGTGCTTTGAGCTTATGCTCTTTTGTCGTTGCTCGGCACTCATCAACTGCTTTCTCAGAGGATGACAAACTAACAAAACATTGCTGCAGCTCTGATACAAGTTTTATTTATGGAGAAAATTCAAAAGCACAGGGTGTTTGGTTGTTCTGAGTTCATCTGAGATAATTAGTCTACAGAAATGTATATATTTGATACGTAGTATGAAGCTGATTGCTCAGTTCTTGTTACGTGACTCGCGGTGTGCTTACAGCATTCTGAAAAGTCCACATGTTTTCAACTGGGTTCGCCTGTAATACGAGCACGCGTCATGCGCAAGCCGCATGCCTCTATTGGAAATACCGAACTTGTGCGCCCAAAAGACATGATATGTGAACGGACTATTTCACACAAGCATTACAAAGGGGTCTATTATCTATGCATAGTAAAAACAAATCTGTGGACACATACAAAACTACACGCAACTACTTATGACATGTGGTCAAACAGAACATCGGAGCCTAACTTGTGTTTGACGGCGCACACACACACACACACACACACACACACACAGTATGCTTGTTTAGCCATAGGTCTGTATTAGAGACAATTTGTTACACCTTCACTAGGTGATTTTTATTTTTTGCCTTATGTCTGTTTTAGAGACATGCTAGGTCTTTGATAAAGCTCTAATTGTTTTCCTTAGGAAATATGTTACAGATTTACACTGTAAAATGTATGTGTGTGTGTCAAAATCGTGATTAAAATCGAAATCGCAATATTATTCAAGGAAATCAGGTAACACTTTATTTCGATGGTCCATTTGAGTATTATTAGACTGTCTACTGACATTCAAGATACTGACATTCAACAGACATTTAACTGACTATAAGAAACTTTGCAAGTACACGTCAACTTACACTAACCCTACCCCTAACCCCAACCTAACAGTCTACTTATAATCTAATGAGAATTAGTTGCAATGTAACTTAAATTTAACAAACGGACCATCAAAATAAAGTGTGACCGAAAATCATGATAGGCTTCTTTTGCCCATATCGCACAGCCCTACCTCTGATTGAAAGATTTAATCACAAATCAATTGCCCCCAATTCAGGTGTACACTCATCAAACTTGAGCTATAAGCAATTAGCCGAGGTAGTTGTTAGTATGTTAGCAACTGACAAATGACTGATGTCATTGCAATTGGTTTAATACAGTCCTATGGGCAGCAGAACATGCCGTGGTAGTTGTTTGAAATCAGCCTCAGTGTCTCTGCTTGGGCTTGCACAGAGTATCGATCTGCTGAGTATTGCTTGGTTAATGAGCAGCACTGATGATTCCACGAGTCGGTCATGCTAGAAAGAGCTAATCGGTTTTGCAAATGCCTCAGAGGAATGAAAGAACACGAGGAAAGCCCACAAGTGTGTGAGCTGACGTGTTAGAACTGCCTTTCCTAGCTACGTTGAACGCTTTGACGTGAGAGTAATCATGCCAACGTCTCACCCTGTTGTTTCATGGGTGGAGGATAAATCATTTCATCAGTGGAACATATGTCTCACCTGAGTTCTCCCTCGCCTGTTATTGTTCTGTCTTGGCTTTTCTCGCTTTCTCTCTCTTGTCGGAGCTGATTCTCCGCTTCAGCGGAGGCGGCATGGCCGTCATGTCTGTTTGACCTGTCTGGCAGATTTTACCAGTTTGTAATAGCTCATCTAACCTCTCTTTTAGTCTTTGGCATCATCTGACTGTCACTCCACCCTGTAATAGATGTATTGAAGAACAAAAGAGAGCCTAAAGTAAAAAAATTCTATCACTGTATTACTCTGTAATTACTATGTATGACCAGAGGTGCATAACTTTCGTTAGGGTGGTTCTCAAAGGAGTATCTGGAGATGTTGCTTGGTCCTCACACCGTTCATGACACTATTCATATATGAACATCCATTGTCACAATTTTAAATACAAGTTGCATAATGTATGTACCAAATGTTTTATATCTTTGAAAACTAAACATGTTTTGAATTTGTATTTTATGCTAATATATTTTATTTGCAATTTAAATATGTGATTTGCAAATACTGTATTGCCGTATCACAGACCAACTTTATTTTACATTCTTTTTCCAAACCACGAGCATGGCAAAGTTGCATGAACCTATGTTCTGTGTCAAATGAATCACATCCAGATGAATTAAATCTAGTGTTCACTACATCTAGTCTGTATTTTTTTATTTCAATCGTACCACCTGCATACCAGTTATGTTCACCCCTGTGTTTAACCACTTCTTTGATGCTTTGATGGTGTCCTTTTTGGAGCTGGCCTCTATCCATATTCACAGTATGGAAGAACAGCCCAAAACTGTTAAATCTGTCTTTTGATGCTTCATGAAAGATATCATACAGATGTGAAATGGCACATAGTTCAATAAAGGATCACAGAGCAATACAACAATGCAGGTAAGCACAACTAGTCAACTAAAATGCAGAGAATCAATGTAAGTTTGAAAACTACATTTGAGTGAAGTTTGAAGTCTTTTATGATCACAAAACTGCTTTTATTTATTAGTGAATGCAGTAAAAGAGCAATTCTGTACAACTTTCTTACAATTTAAAACAACCATTTCCTATTTTAACACTTTTTAATAATAAACTAATACTAATAGATTTTTTCAACCTAGGCTCTTTACTGATACGTTTCTGGAGAGCGTGAAATACGTTCCAGGAGGTACGTTCAGGGTTCATACACATTTTTACTTCTAAAATTCCATGACTTTTCCATGATTTTTTCAAGACTTTCAAGTAATTTTCCTTGACCTGTTTCATGCAATGTCTAAATATGTGTGGTAAAAGAAAAGCAATGCATGTTCAACTTTATTACAGCGTATCGTAAAACATGCAACAATCTATTTAGTTTCAATTTATATCTATTTAAAATTTATTTAGATAATGCTTACATCGCACTAATATTGTGAGAGTATGTGATTGGCCAAAGACAGAAAAGTAAATAACCTACATTTAAGTATACAGATATCTGTTTTCCATGACTTTTGCAAAACTTTGTGGGTTTTTCAGATTTTCCAAAGCTTTTCCAGGCCTGAAAAATGCCATGTCAATATCCATGACTTTCCCAGGTTTTTCATGACCGTATGAACCCTGTACGTTTTGTTGCAGTTTTTGTTTTCGCAAATCCACCAGAGGCCGCTGTGTATGCTTTTTCAGATCTCAAATTTCTCTTGCGTGCTCTATTCACACCTGCTGTTCTCTGAGAGGCCTCTGCCGACTGACTGACTGACTGACTGATTGACTGACTGACTGACCAATTCCCTAACCCACTCCCTTCTCTAAACCCAACTGATAGTGTTTTCAAAAGCACCGACTGTCCCACCCACCACCTTCCCTAAATCCAACCGACAGTGTTTTTAAAAGCAATACAGAAAAAGAAAAGCCCTCATGGCCGCCTGATTTTTTTTCCCACCTTTTTCAGCTCTTACCAGGTCCTCACTCTGTAATTTACTTGTTAATTTTATTGTTTGCCTTTTGCTTAACCTACTTTCTGGAACTGTCATCACAGTCAACTCCTCTCTGAGTCTCAAGTCCACCGATATATGCAGCGAGCTATTGGGCAAACTGGCAACAGTGGAAAAGCTGCCCGCACGAAGGTAAACAGTCAGCTGGTAGCGCAAAAAGAAACAGAACCCGTCGGTGGAGTCAAACCACCCCATAACGTTTGTTTTAAAGTCAAAATGCAGACATACATAGCTCTGGCTACATAATTTGCGTACTCCAGAAATGTATACGGGGGTACATATTAACAATGAGCCTGAGTCAGATTTTTTCCAGTAGCCATTCTACGGTCTTGAGTTGTGCTGTCGGTTTGCAAAACCTACTGCTTGCCAACACCTCTGCATTAAAGGCTGTTATGCTGGATTCACAACACATGAGCGGCACGTGAGCAGTGCATATTTTTTCACCGTTCATGTTAACAACTGATATTCACACCGGGAGCAGGAGCAGAGCATCAGCATCAAGCTGGAGCGGTGCGTGAGGTGCACAGGAAAGGTTTTCTGCATGTATGCGTCAGTTTGTTTTCAATGAAACCATACTGCTTTCACAAGCGTTGGTTCAACTGTACATAGAGCATAACGTCCTTATTCTAGCATTAGCACTCTAATACACTGGCATATAAGGTAAATCATAAATCAAAGCTTTTACTGGGGCACAGCCAATTTTTACTGGGCACGTGCTGCAGTAAATGGGGTTTAGCGACACCCCTGATTGTCCCTAGGCATCTCTAAATGTACTGAATATGTTGCAGCTGGTTCCATTCCCTCTCATGGCTGCCACTTTAGGAGATTTTGTACCAACCATCTTAAAGTCACAACAGAGACAGAGTCATGGAGTTCTGGCTCATCCTGGCACCTCGTCCTCCTTCTTTACAACCACAATGGAGGCTCTCAGTGCATCCAAAGGCTCTTTTCTAAGGAGAACTGCCTCCTCTGACATCCCTAAACAATGGAGGGCAGTGATCTCTGACAGCAGCCCACAGGGCCATCTTCTGATTTAAAGAAAACAAAGGAGACGGGTGACCTCCGTCCAAGCATCTAATCTTAGAGCCACAGCGAGCGCATGCATTGCTTGCTTTCTCCAAAGCTGACAGTGCTAGCTGCAGATGGATGAAGATGGTTGAAGCTTCAGACGTCCCGCGGAGTCTGGACCTGCTCCTAGTTTGTGCTGTAGAAAAAAGCTGATCTGTCTTCATTATTCTATTAACAACCCGGAGAGCGAGCAACAACAGTATGTACACACCAGACAAGTGCCAACACAAAGGTCATAGCTTCTCTTAAGAAGTACTGTAGTTCTCTAAGTAACTGCATGTTGAACTGTGTTAGAGCATTGACTGTGCGGCAGAGAATGTCGTCAACATTCCAGCATTGTTGTCCTTGATGCGAGTCAACACCCTTCCCGTTCCTCCCCTGCACTACCGGGACAGCCGTCATCTCATGCAGGCTCCTGAGGAAAACGTTTGCTGTGGCAGCAGCTTTAAAGCAAGTATGCCGCACAGTAAAGAGAGTAAAGACATTTCCATGTGACTAAGCCTTTGCTGGGACTTCATCAAACTTTAACCACCTTTGCTTCTCAAATAGGGAAAAAAGTGATATGAACTTTAGTTTAGTCCTTTATTTTAAGTGAAGTTTTCTAAACTAATTTCAAGAGGATCACGTGCAGATGATTGCTTGCACCTGGTCCCACATTATCCAATTTATGATTCACCAATTAGATGAGTCCTAAGCCACTATAAATACCCTAAGTTCCATATCACAGCCATCTTCGTTTTGAAGAATCCCCCCTTCCACCCCTACTCCTTCTCCTTTCCTAGACGGGTGGCACGGTGGCCCAGTGGTTAGCACTGTTGCCTCACAGCAAGAACATCACTGGTTCTAGTCCTTACCAAGCCAGCTGACGTTTCTGTGTGGAGTTTACACGTTCTCCCCGTGCTCACGTAGGTTTCCCCCGGGTTCCCCGGTTTCCTCCCACTGTCCAAAAATATGCAACATAAGTTAATTGACTAATCCAAATCGGCAACATAGACATGCTCCTAGTAAGTAGTTATCTTTTCATAGTGACCACCATCTGTTCATTAGCTACCCGCAGGGGAGTTCTCGAGATCTTCCTGAGCTCAAACTCTCCTTTTGCCTTGGGAACGGGAGGGAGCCCTGGGCTCGAGGATCTTATGACCTCAGGGCTCTCTCCCGGGACAGCATGCCAAACAAGCTTTATAATCAATCATCAGCTAAGTGTCAACTCTTGAACGTTCTCTAGTACTGTGCATTGTACTGTAGTTACACAACTGCTCTTAATCAGACTTTAAAAGAACTTTGAAGAGTTTGTGCAAAGGTATAAATGTTCAATTCTGATGTCTAGTTCCTAGTCTTGTAAGTTAAGCATTAGTTGATTTTGAGTATGTATAGTATAACTTTTTTAAAGAGAGACTTTTGGTTAAATCATTATCATCATTTTATAATGCATTAAATAAACGGACTAGACTGATCACTTACAGGCTGACTCACCTCAATAAGACTAATTTGGTTCACTTATGCCCTGCCCTTTCTTGTAGTTGACTGCCAAGTCCTGCCCTGCATTTTTTTGACAAGCTGAACTGCTCAAATCTACACGACAGTAAAGAAAAAGATATGTGTGACTTTGGTCACATTGTGCAAAATACAGTAAGTTTATATACATTTAAAAATAAAAAAAACAACTGGAAAAATGATCTAATAATTGACAATAACTTGTTATTGACAATAACAATGACATTGGTAGGGCAAATGGAAATTTGAATGATTAGTATGACTGGGCTGAGGTCTAAAATAACATATTATTATAGCATATAGAGACGAAAAAGAGAACTAATCCCTAATAACATATAGAGAACAAAATAAAATCATATTGTTGGACCTTGGTGGTATCTGCTTGTGGCAGAATAACTAGTTGGCTTTTTTATATCAATGATAAATGGGCAGGGCCAGACGGAATCTGCGAACATTTTTTACTATTTCTGCGCAGTATTTTGTTAAAAATCTGTGGATTTATGCGGAATAATTTTAGGAATATCATAACAAAAAAATTTATATATTAAATAAAAAGTAATACCTTTTTAACTTTTATTTAATGTTTACAATGCAAATCCAATTAGATGCACTTTATTTTTTAAACAAAGCAAGTCTCTCGTATAAAATCTCTTTTAAAAGACAGAAAATAGTACTTTACAAACTGTATTTTAAATGAATCATATGAATATTTTCATATTAATCAATATTTTTACTGAAATTAATTTGAAAACTAAATAAATATAATTGTAAACACATTTACACCAGTAAATAAACAAAATCAATGATGGGCTAAAAATCTGCAGAAATCTGCACGCGCAGATTCCGTCTGGCCCTATGAATGGGTCAGGGTGTAAACAGTATGCTAGTGTCAATCACTAATAAAGCAGAAGTGATTTTCAATCATTGCTTAAACACATGGACATATAATGTAATACGTTTTCTGCAACAGAGGTCTGTTAAAAGAAAAAAAAGAAATAGCTCAGGCTGTGATTTGGGTATTTTCACAGTACACAGTAAGGTCAGCCTCCATGAAAAGCCCCATCACCCTTGCCATACGGATAAGAGCATGTGAGTGCTCTCGACAGAGATGCCATGAGATGACTTTATTGGTATTTAGTGAAGGAAGCTCCTATAAGCACTTTCAAGCAAACAAGCCCCTCAGCCAACATTTCCTAAAGACCACTAACATCTGTTGCTAAGCAACTTGAGCATCAGCGGCAGAACCAATCTAGTTGAAATACATCAAGCACACAAGTTTGTATAACTTCCATGGTTCAGTAAAATGTGCAAACAGAAATTCAGCATCACCACAAGTATTTCCTGTATGTTGATATCCAGCACTAGCACTAGGGATGTAACAATTTACAGTGAGTCAGATGAAAATCGATTCAAATATGTAATAATTCAAATCCGTTGGTATGTTAAACAAATCGCGATATGTGTTTTGAATAACAGTAACTATCGTGTTTGCTGCAAACCCACTTAATGTGCGAAATAGTGGCAAACATGTAGCAGGGTTTCTGCAGGTTTCAAATTGAAGACTTTTTAAGACCCTTTTAAGACACTTAAGAATTCAATTTTAGACTTATACAGGGTTAAACACAAAGGATTTTTTTTTTATTTCTTGGTATTATCCTGAGAAATCATGTAATTGTTTTTGTTTTTCTTCCCTGATTAGGGAATGTAACGGGGAATTTGCTGTAAAAATGTCTAACTGCTGTTGTGAATTGTATCTTTGCAATAAAAAAAAAACTAAATAAAAAAAATAAGGTTTTATTGAGATGTATTGTTGGTCGTTGGATAGATGTTGGCCTGAAAAAAAATTACTGAAAAAATGCAAAATTAAGACCTGTTTAAAATGACTTAAGACCTACAACACAATATTTCAGTCAATTTAAGACTTTTTAAGGCCTAAAATGTAGTTTTTGGACCTTAAGACACCCCGATGTAGTAACTAGTTGATGGCTTAAAGTGCATATTGCTTTTGAGGAAGCTTCAGCCTCATTCAAATCAAGAGGAGTGCCGGCTCATGGAAGCCAGATCTCCGGCCCGTGTTGTTACAGAGACTGTAAAGATACGACTTCATGTTCTTGATTACAGTAATTGCATTATTCTTGCTTATGTCTGCATGCTACTCTGTCGGATTTTACTAATTCATATTATTAAATCAATGACACTAAACATGACAAGTGATTAAAATGTGGAAAAATCATTTTGTGAGATCAAAATCATGAATCGCATTGAACTGTGCATATAGAATCAATCATTACATTCCTGACTAACACCAATTAAGGTGTTTTAAACTTATTTAAGTTATTACTGATTACTTTAAAGAAACCAGCTCATAAAACACACAGGGTTATGTATTATTATTAAGCTAAGAAGACAGGACCAGAAAATCTGTGAAAATGAAAGGCATGTGGGTTTTTCCCCACTCAGAAGTGGTGAAAACCTGTCTATCTTTGAACATTGTTCCAAAAGAAGGCAAACTACAAAACAGGTTGTATTCAACAATGTACAAGAACAAGGAGATGATTTAAAAAAAAAAGCTATTTGTTATTTTATATTAGGGCTATAGCATGGTGTAAACATATATATTATATATATTTTTTTTTTTTCAGTTGTTAAATTAATAAAGGCTCTACAAGTGTCATTGTACTCTTTTGTTGTTTTAGTTTCAAGCAACCGACAACAAACTGTAATTTTTAAAGATAAATTAGAAAGTGAAAGTACAACTAAAAGGCACAAAGCATGTTTAAACTATTTATAAGCATTGATACAACACCCCCCCAGTAATACTGGCATTATCATATGTAGATTAACCAGTGTGAAAATTCAGTCACCGTCACAAACCTGCCAGATATCACAGGAGACATTTCGGAGTCTTCTAGAGTCCACACCTCAGCAGGTGTCCGCTGTTTACACAGCTCAGAGAAGACCAATAGCATATCAGATACATAGTCAAACTGTTTTCAGTTCATCTGTTTATATATATCAATTGATTTTTATGTGCTTGTGTTTTCCTAATTGAATCTGCTGAGGTCACAACAGTATCCAAATGACTTGAGGCAATGTGAGTGTTTGTGTGTGTTATGTAATGAGCGAAAAGGCTTTTCGTTAAGCTGATCAGAGCGTTTGTGATCAACAGCTGCTGAGGTGATAGATTTTTACTCATCACTGTAAAGCTGAGACAAACCGCAATATGTTTGACTTCCATTTAGACCCAGACTGTTGAAACAAATACGTCATCACTAACAAAAAAGATTCTGAACAAGCTAGTTGAAATGAATTTCAGAATAGGTTCAGGTCCAGACCACTTAACATCCAATTCACACACTTTCTATCATCTCTCTCAACTTCAGGTTTGATCCAGAGATAATTATTAACCGATTGGTCCAGTTTATGGGTAGTAGTCTCCAAGAATAAAACCAACTTCCAAATCAGTAGAGTCATGTAGCAAAAACGACCATGGTGAAAAACAACACTAAAAACCAAATCACCAAATTGATTCAAAAGATGTGTTAGCATATAGTAAACAAAGCCGTCCCACAGTAGCCACTGATTTAAACAACCCAAGCTCATTCTGATTCGGTACCCCTATATACATTTCTGGAGATCGCAGAATATGTCCCAGGAGCTACGTTTTTATTTTCGCAAATCTGCCAGAGGCCACTGTGTACACTTTTTGAGATCTGAAATTTATCTTGCGAGTGCTATTCATGCGTGCTCTTCTTGCATAAATCCATCAGAAGCCGCTGTCCACTGACTGACTGATGGACTAACTGACTGACTGATCAACCAACTGACCAATCAGCCCACCCACCCCCTTCTCTAAACCCAACCAATAGTGTTTTAAAAACCACCAATTGACCCACCCACTTCACTAAACTCAACCGACAGTGTTTTCAAAAGCAATCCAGAAAAAGAAAAGCCCTTGCATCAGCCTGATTTTTACAGGCTGATTTTTACCACATTGTCACCCTGTTATTTACGTAGCATCGTTTTAAAAACAAAACGCAGCCATACGTTCTTCTGGCTACATAATTCACGATCTCCAGGAAAGTATATAGGGCTACGTTTTCAGAATGAGCCTATGTTGGATTTAAGCATCTGCATTTAAACTATTACAACTTTTCACTAGAGAAGTGAAACCAACATGTGTGCATGGGTGGTTGACGTATAAGCCAGATATTTTTACATTTTTATTTACTTGTAAAATTAAGCATTCCAAAACTTGC
>CAIGQQ010038941.1:2750364-2765887 GCA_903798035.1 Danio albolineatus | reverse complement strand
GGAGTAAGAGTAATGATTTTTCTCTAATAATTTACTTGAGTAAGAGTACACATATTTTCATTTACTCAAAAAGTACACGTTACCCAACAATTTTACTCAAGTAAATGTAACTCTTTACTACCCACCTCTGGCAATGATGTTATGTGCTCCTATTGCTTTGTGTCTTGTTCTGATTTACTTGGTGATTACTCCTTTTGTAGATACAGCCCCTTAGTGTCATTGTTCAATGTCTAGCACTGTTATAAACCCTGTAACTCACTGTTAGTGATTTTAAACTATTTTGTTTATGGTCACGTACAAATTGGCTTCAGAAAAGTTCAACTGCTGATTGTTTTAGTTAGGTTTATTTAGCCTGTCGGCCTGTCCTTATTACAGTTATAAATAAACTGCGCTTGGGTTAAGGACTTTGACTCACCTTTAACAGAATACATTACATTATAAAGCAGATAAAGTATACCACTCAGAAATTTGACACATATTAAAGTTTGTAGGTTTTGAAAGAATATATTTTATATCTCTCTCCACAGAGCCCTTGCAGGACCTTCACGGACCCCTAAGGCTTAAAAACCTTGGCTTTAGATCTGTGAATCGATATTTTACTTCTCAGAAGCACTGTAGTGGACATCAGTGAAGTGAGCCACATGAAAAAGATTGAAACGTATCCCGCAGATTCACTTGTCCACATTAACACACTGTGGGTGTCCTTTCTGTTTGGCCAAGTTTCAATTGCAACCCAATGATTAGACTGTGATACACTGCCACATACTGAATAGTTAAATCTGCAATAATGCAACACCTAGCCGTTAAGTCGAGCATTGTTTAACACATTTAAACAGCACAGACACATGAAACAGGCAGCTTACCGAGCTGTGTGTCCTATAAAAGGCTTAGCTGGGACATGTGAGGACGATTCCCTCCCCCTGTAACATAAGAAAATATATTCACGTCAGTGACACCAAGTAAATATTCTCCTCATTTTTTAGAGTCAGTAGGAAAGAGCCCTCGGACAGGGGTAATTTGTCTTCTCCTCAAGGGTATTCATGAAAAGGCGCGTGGAAGTGTCAACGGTAAAACTTTTGGAGGTGAAGTATTGTATGCCGTTCTGAAAGCCAGAAGCATCAGTTGTTCCTATGACTGGTGCTGATGTGGCCGGCTCAGACCAGTGACACCCACTCTCCCCTGCTGCCGTGGCAACAGAGCTCAAGATGAATAGCAACCTCAGTTGTAACAGAAAAAAAACATTAGGCCAAAGTCCACCAAAATGTATATATAATAGGTTTCTGTGAGACTTTCTGGAGACCAAACTATGTTTTCTATGCCCTATCCCAACCCAAACTGTTCACACCCAATCCGAAGGCCAGTCCCCACCTTTGTGAGCACATTTGGTCTCCACAATGCAGCATAAACAAGTACAAACACACACACAGACATAAAAACATCATGGAGGCCTGTTTCTGACAATAAAATAAAATGAATTCCTTGTGAGAATAAACCTTACCATAAAATTTCTGGCAATGAGGGACACAGTACAGTGTGTTCAGCGGATTGTTTAACAACATACTGATTGTTCTGCTGAAGAAATGACTCCTTAACTCCATAAATCGGGTTGGAAAGTTATGAGTTGTCAAATTACGTTCTCAGGGAGCTGTATATAGCATCCGCCTTAATAAAGACTTTTATTCTATCGCTTACAGCTTTGTTTTCATTCACAGAAAGTTCAATATGGCATCTAATCTATTAAAAAAAAAAGTTTCAAACGACTAAACTTGCAATCGTAAGAGTTGCAACTTAGAGGAATTAAAATTGAGGACTGTAAAGCCTTTACGTAAACACCTCATTCGATGAGGTGCTTATATCCGACTGAGCTTGATCCAAATTCAATCTCATTGAGAAGTAAACATTTGAATATGTCTAATATGGTCTCAGTCGGATTAAAAGTAAAGAAAGATTCCTTATGTGATGCGGATGTTTACCAAAGCCCTTTCATCAGATCTTGATATGGTCAGATATTTGGTCAAAATCATGTGAAAGACAGCGACCTTCTTTGAAATATTCATCTGTTGCAGAAACGGCTTCCTGAAAACAGTCAACTTGACCTTGCTGCATTTTTTAGTTTTACAGAAGAGCTTCCTTTTTCCTAAAAAAAGTGTACTTCAGGTACAAACATCTATTGCTTTATGAAATTGACAACTTTGCGAGTAACTTTAATATGAAAGCACTTAGTGACGATAGCAACGTGAATAATTTAGGTGCAATTTCAGATCAAAATAACAATCCTGATCTCATGTGAGGCGAAACCATCTCCCGCAGAAGAGGAGTGAAGAAATTCATATTTCATGGCACAGCACTCTCTGTATAGAAGAAGGCAGAGTCGATCGCAAATCCTGTGCTTGGTGTATTAGAGCACAGACAAGGCAAAGCTAGTTATGTTTTATTAAATGCTCTCTTCCAGAGCTACGGCACCTATGAGATGCCGGTGCTTAATATTTCAGCGCCAGACATTGGAATTCTGACTGAGGAAGGGGGAGATGTGTGGATCCTGTCTCCGCAAAGTCCAATCGGAATGATTTATGAGCGCTTTGGTCATTGGCATCCCAGTCAGCTGCAGGGAGGGTATCCGCCGCAGTGTCTGCTCTTATAGTTACGGCGACAAATTCTTTGCACAGGCGAAGTGGCGTGTTTTGTCATTCCCTAAAGCCTGTTTCAAGATATATGTGATGCAACAAATTTTGAACATGATTTGCACCAAGTGCAATGCCGGGTTTTACACTATCGACTTCCTTTCCACCATGTTCCTGCTAAATAATATGTTCGCACCTGTGTGGAAGTGAAGGCTTGCTGCCCTCTTTCCAGTTCACACTTTGGTGATGTAATCCTGCAGGGATTGTCTGGGAGAAGTCTGCTACTAAGGCAGAATCAATGCAGGGTAAGAGGGTGCTGATAAGCTCACTTCCGAAAACTAAAATGACAAACGTCACCCCTTGTGGCCTTTACCAGCAAATTGAAAGAATAAAGAAAGAAAATAAATCAAAATATACTCTAACAAAACAGAATATAAAACAACAACAACAACAACAACATGACTAGTAGCCACTTACAAATAAAATAAACCATTTAACAACATATGAAAAAAGTACTAAAGATAAAAAAAATCAATAAAACTGACAAAATAAAGATATCATCCCGTAAAGGTATTTTCCCGTATTTCTCCCGTCTTTCTCTGAAGGGCAATACACACTAAAGAGCTGATCCTCCCTATACGCAACACAGCAACACGTACCGCCGAACCACCAGGGGCCACCCATTGCTCTTAAATGTGAGTCTGTTCTGTGCTTTTGGTTTATTTAGGCATGAAACACTTTGAAATAAATATAAAAACGACAGGATTTCCTTTCCTTTTCATTAAAGGTGCCGTCGCTCCTCCTATGCAATCCTCAAAACAATCATAAAGTGGTGCGTGACTGACAGCTGACGCGCTCTATAGTGATAAAAAGACGCAGTTTCCCAAGTAGATACTTTTGGATGCTTGTTTGAACAGACATATACACATAATTTATAATAATAACTTCTAAAGATATTGATCTAGTTGTTGTTTTTTTCCAAACACAACTAATTTTGTCCTAAATGAGCATAAAAAGTTAGGAAAGCAATCGAATGCTTTCATTATAATGTTAGATGTGTGCATTTTTAAAGTGACACCTCTGTTATTTAACGTAATCAAACAAAAAATCTAAATAAATGAGATTCATTGGTTGCTCTTTATTCAGAATGTGTAAGTTATACACTGAAGAAAAGGCGAAAGAGATTTGATTATTTGATTGTATTTCTTAATAATAGCTCATTTTAATAAGCTAAACTGTTTGCTAATGTATTCTATTAAATTTTCTTTTGTGAATAATAATATAAAAAAGTATTACTGAACGTTTAACTTTATTTACAATGGAACAGCTCCAGAAGAACATGTTAAATATGTTTGACATAAATGAAAAATGATAATGATTTGCATATGTTAATTAATCATTCGGAGCGCTGCATTCAGATCTGTGCAGATCGAGAGAGATTCCGTTTTTACACTTTTCAGTTAGTTACAAACAATTAAATACACAGAAGTACTGGGAGAACAGTTTATAGTTCAGATATAAACACTGACATTTATGGTAAAGATTAAAATCACCATTAAATAGAACTTGACGCTGGTGATTTTTTTTAGCAATCGCATTGTGTAATCAACAGGTGGCAACAAAAAAAATTATATTATATCAAAATTATATCACTGAATAGGTTCACCTAGGATCCACCTATAATGAAACATGAAGTTTTATGTGTGACTTGTTGAATCCATTCATTCACTCATTTTCTTTTCAGCTTAGTCCCTTTATTAATCCGTGGTTGCCACAGCGGAATGAACACCAACTTATCCAGCATATGTTGCAACCCATCACTGGGAAACATCCATACACACTCAAACACTACGGACAATTTAGTCTACCCAATTCACCTATACCACGTGTCTTTGGACTTGAGGGGGAAACCGGAGCACCTGGAGAAAACCCACACCAACACGGGGAGAACATGCAAACTCCACACATAAATGTCAACTGACCCAGCCGAGGCTCGAACCAGCAACCTTCTTGCTGTGTGGCGATCGTGCTACCCACTACGCTACTACTATGGTATTGTTGAATCATTAATTGTAAATAAATATAATCTGTTGTACAAGATGTTAGATTTGATTGTGAGCCCTTGTCAAAAGAGCAAGGAATTTTGGCTTCTCAGTTCATGACTCTTTTAAAATGTACAAATAAAACATTCTAAAATATTATTACATCTAGCTGAATGCAGAGTTGGACAATATGGCAAATGTTTCATCACTGATTCAGCATAATTATTGTTTTTTTTCCCCATTCTCTATATTAAAGAAAAAAAATCTAAACAAAGTTAAACAAAGTTCTGTAACACATTTAACAAACATTTCTCACTATTAACTAGCGGCTTACATGCCTATTATTAAGATATTGGCTGTCATAAACGACATATTCTGCATAATCATACCGAAATACCTAAACCACTTACATAATAACTACTAATAAGCAGAAAACTACGAGTTTATTTAGGCAAAAGTCATAGTTAATGGTTGATTATGTATCACAGGGAAGTGACACTGACAACAAGGAGTGTGAATAAATTTGCAGGTTTATTAGCAAGGTCAGGTAAGCAGTGGTCAACACAGGTGCAAACAGATGTATACAGGCAATCCAGAATCGTGGTCAACGGGCAGGCGGATGGTCAGAGGAAGGCAGCAGACAGGAATATACAACTAAACAAGGCAAGGATCAAAACACGGCAAAGGCAAGACAAAGGAAACGTGTTGTAATGTCACTTTAACAGAAAACTAAACTCCGCGACTAGAGCAGGTGTGCCCAAACTTTTTCGTATATAGGGCCAAAAAGCTAAATATCATTGAGAGCCGTGGGCCAAAGGTAAATATACCAAACTATATTACATTAAAGTTGCCATGGGTCCTTTCCTAATTTATTTAATAAGATTTAACATAAAAAAAACATTACTCCACATCATATTAACTAATGGAGTATAATATTTAAAATGATAACTTATTTCAATAATAACATAAACATTCATATTTATACACAATGGAGTTCAATGATGAATACACTAGTTAAGCAGAATCTGCTTTTGCTTTGATTTGTCCTCTATCTGTCGAGTGACTATGTACATTTAAGCAAAATCTGATTCATTTAAACCATTTAATTCAAACACTTAATTTCAGTTAGCTTTTACCAATAAAACAAACAAACAAAACGTTATATTAGACTTGAAGTGACAACCTCTAAACCATGCCCATTATTCTTTCTCTCTTCTCTGATAGGATGGTGGGCCAAATCAAAGGTTACTGTGGGCCAACTTTGGCCCACGGGCCCTAGTTTGGGCATCCCTGGACTAGAGAGAGTGTTTGTGCTCCTTAAGTAGTGTGTGTTATCAGTCCTTGACAATCCTCTGGTGCTGTGTGTGCAATCAGTCAGGATCAGGAACATCTGTGTGTATGTGGTGCATGACTGAATATGTAGTCCATTACATAGCGGATTTGTAGTTCATGTTAATGTCGATGTGGTTTCCAGCGATCTCTGAAGGTTAGATCGCTGGTGATCGTGACAGATTAATAGTAAGTTTTACGTTTAAAAAGTGACACAAAGTTCTAATACAAATGCTCCACCCTTAATGTGATCATTGGTGTAAATGTAAAACAAATCTACTTACATTGCCGAAAAAGATACATTCATTCGTTCATTCATTTTCTTTTCGGCTTAGTCCCATTTATTAATCCGGGGTCGCCACAGCGGAATCAACCGCCAACTTATCCAGCATATTTTTTACGCAGCGGATGCCCTTCCAGCTGCTACCCATCTCTGGGAAACATCCATACACACACATTCACTAAGGACAATTTAACCTATCCAATTTACCTGTATCACATGTCTTTGGACTTGTGGGGGAAACCGGAGCACCCGGAGGAAACCCATGCAACCACAGGGAGAACATGCAAACTCCACACAGAAATGCCAACTGACCCAGCTGGGGCTCGAACCAGCGACCTTCTTGCTGTGAGGCGAATGTGCTACTCACTACGCCACCGTGGCGCCCTACATGTAATATGTAGGCAAATATTATACAAACATCCTATATATTCACAAATAATCTAAAATGAGGAAAAATGTTAAATATTACAGAAAATGACAGGTCAACTCTTTCACCAGTTGACAGCCAGCGCAAACATTTGTCACCATTTTCACAAGACATTCATGGCCCTCGGGATATTTCGTTTTTCTGAATATCTGACATATCAAAAGAAAAAACGAATAATCTTCGTAAGACCAAGCATTTGTCATGAAACCCATTACAAACACTGACTCATGAGAGGAATGTTTACTCGAAGTCAGCAGAGTTGGAGATTAAAGGTGAAATAAAAGGCGACGTGTCAGTGGGCATGTGATGGGCGCCGCTGTAATATGTTTCTATTCATGCTGGGCAGCAGCTGCAGACTTGCACTGTCTCTACAAGCACATGGGGATGACGGGGCGGTGGCAAACCGCAAACACTCCTGCAGTGGATTCGCACTGTAAATGTGTGTGGATCAGTGCCAGGTATAAGCGCATACACACACACATACTGAGATCTCGCCGGAGGAGGTAGAGGCACAGATGGGCATTTCTGGATGGCTGCATCTCCTGAAGGGGTCAAAAGCAGTGGGAGGTGTTGGCAGGCCTGTAATGCTGCTATACCAGCACCTCACAAAACACGCAGCGTTCGCAAACATATGCTGTCACTGAAAAGAGTATGTGAAAATGACAAGCGATCCGGAGTCTTAGACAGCTAGTCGAGGACATAAAAAGTGCGATTTTTGCTGTTTCTGAAAACATCTGCTTGTCATATCGCATGGTGTGACCCCAAAATGACCCTTTGACAGGCTGTGCAACATCGACGGTCTTTTATGTCACAATACATGCACAAGTTGCATTCGAGCTTATGTTACAATTGCTTTTCTTTTGGAACTTAAAATACTGTCATGTCATCAGATCATAATTACAACAGTAAAACTCTGACTTGTACCATCTGACCTCGGCAACATCATGTGGAGACATGCTAAATTGTTGTACAGCTGAGCAGCTACTTCATGTCTTAAGTACATTATAGGTCAATGTCTAAATTATACTTGAGTAATCTGAAATAAATGGCGCCACGGTGGCGTAGTGAGTAGCACGTTTGCCTCACAGCAAGAAGGTCGCTGGTTCGAGCCTCGGCTGGGTCAGTTGGCATTTCTGTGTGGAGTTTGCATGTTCTCCCCGTGGTTGCGTGGGTTTCCTCCGGGTGCTCCGGTTTCCCCCACAAGTCCAAAGATATGCGGTACAGGTGGATTGGGTAAGCTAAATTGTCCGTAGTGTATGTGTGTTTCCCAGAGATGGGTTGCGGCTGGAAGGGCATCCGCTGCGTAAAACAAATGCTGGATAAGTTGGGTATCATTCTGCTGTGGTGACCCCGAATTAATAAAGGGACTAAGCGGACAAGAAAATGAATGAATGAATAATCTGAAATAAACAAAAGGCATACTACACTGTTTAAAACACTGTTTAATCATAATTTATTTTATTTCAGTTAACGCAAATGTTTTCTGACCGATATTTGTTGTCTTATTAGGCTAGTTCTATTTATCGTGACTAAAATATCCTTGTAGGCCAATAATCAATATACTGACCTATATCACATTTTTGGTGATGCAGTATTGTCCATTCATAAAAACAATTCTAGCAACATTTTAGCTGATTGTGCAACAACTCTATCTCTATTGGAGGTGTGAGTGTCAGTATGATGGTTTTCGTTACATATCATATATGCGCCACACCAAAATTCATTCTCGCCACTGCTACATTACAGCTTCTCCTTAAAATCCTTCAGTTTTTGCTGTTTTTTTTTTTTAATAATTGCACCAAAACATATTAAAATGTAAGCAAATTCTGTAATCGTAGTAGTGTTGCGCTATTTGTTTAATCCTTTACATGCTGACTGACTGACTGACTCACAGGGCTGCGCGATGCATGAGGCCAGCAAACATGACGTAGCTTTCAGTTAAGATGAACACAGTTTCCATAATTATACTTTATAGATATTATCTATGTCTATTAGATAAGGTCTATGGTTCTGCATACAATTACTTTATTTTACTGGTGTTTGTGGCAGTTTCACTTTACTTTAGGATGCATCAATGCCGTTCTGTAGGTCTATTGGAGACATTCTTAAATATTCCTAGCAAATCTAATAAATGTTGGAGACATACTTTACTCGTTGCACTAACTCAAATTCAGCAGCATTTGTTTAAGAGCGCACAAGAAAGTCTGAGAGAACATCTTAGGTTGTTGGAAGATCTGTGTAAAAGGCCTGCTACCACAGCTGATAAAAATCCTAGAGGAAACACTGGTATGGGTAAAAAAAACACACACAAAAAAACACACACACTTTAGTATTTACGATAAATTACTACAGTATTTTTTTTATGTGGGTGCCTGATGAGTGAAATAGATCTGTTACATTTTCTAGTTCTTTTTACCTTGGACATTTTTGTTAACATTTATTATTATTTATTTATTTGTTTTGAATATACGATTTCACAATTTATTTCAATGCCTAATTATTCAATTGTTAAAATGACTTATTAAATAAAAAAAATACTTAACAATAAAATATTATGTGTTCTTTGGAAGAATATACTTGCGTTATGATGCCATTAAAGTGTCAAAATGGTCCTAAAATGTCAATAATATTGTTTATCGCAATAAATTTTAGTGCTATAAATCGCACCACAAAAAAATCGTGACAGGTCTATACCCTTCTTGTGAACAATGTTGTGAATGAATCCAGTAAACAGCTCTCTCCATTGTAATTGTCAATGATTACCGCTTTACAACCTTCCTCAAAATACATTCCTTTGTGTTCAACATAAAAAATAAATAAATAAAGATTTAGAACCACTTGAGGGTGAGCAATTTGTGTAAACATTTTAACTTGTGGGTAAACCGTCCCATTGATGCATCTACATAGTGTAACGATGTTCATGTATCATTTGTTTTGTGGTTTGTGTATTGATTCGTCAGGTTTTACAGATTAATTTTGGCATGATGTAGCTGCAGAAAGACTCAGTGAACAGCTCGGAGTAGAACATCTGGGTTGTCATCTAATAATATGCATGTGAGTCCTGTAATTATGACATGGCATAAATGCCGCAAAAATATTCTGGCCATTTCACATCATCAGTGTGTGTCGCATTCCCACTGGGCCTGTCACTCTTACTGCGTTTTGATTGATGATTAGTTGGGGAAAAAAATAGTGATTATAATGATTAATAATAATTAATGCCTGTGAACAATTATGATAAAAAGTCAGTTTTGTTCATTTCTTTGTAAGCTTAACAAGCGATACATTTTTTTAAAGTAAAGCTAACACTGACTTGACACTGACAATTTTTAACTACACTGAAGACAGAACAAATGACACTTACAAAAAAAAACATGTAAATAAAATGCATCACCATTCAAACTAACAAAAACAGTATAGTATATAGAAAAAGATTTATTAAAGGTATCGTGAAGGGCTTCGAAATGTGCCATTTTTTATTCAATGTTTGACGTAATCGCAACTGAAACATGAAGAAAGGATGAAACAGAGTAACTTGTTTTCTTTTAATAAAACAGCCAATAGCGGTTTGTTTTTATCACAGCTCAGCCAATGAGAGTGGTTGAGATCAAACCATCAAATGAAAAGCAAATGATAAGCGTCTTGAAGGAGGCGGGGCATGACAAATTTTATAGAACATTTGATTGGTCAATATTTGACAAGAATCTGAAGTATGAGGTGACATGCAAAATATTCACAATGATTGATTTAGGTGGAATGTTTATATTAGTTACTTATTGTCTAAGACCAAATTTTGTCACTAGCTAATAGGTATCCTTAAAACTAATAGACTGAAACTAACATCTAAAAAATATATTTTAATTTCAAGGTACCTTTAAATTTCCTATTTTACAACAAAGACTCATGGGGAATATGTGCCCAGGACTAGATTTTTGAGGACTGACAAATATGTACCGTGGGCTATGCTTTCTTGCAGGTTTTGTTTTTACAAATAAACTAAAGGGTGCCGTGTACATATTTGGCAATCTCAAATACGTTACTGGGGCACGTTTTCTCACACAAACCATTTCTCATTAATCTACCAGAGGCCGCTACACATATTTCTGTGCATATACACATCCTTCTCGTCTGTGTAGGAGAGAAGTAAAGAGAAGATGCTTGGAACATAAGAGAACATAAGATAATTTAAGAGAAGATGCGTGGCTTGGCTATAATATACAGCTTGATATCGATTGACACACACACCCCACAAACCCAAGCAAACAAGAAGAGTTAAGCCATCATGGCCGCATGCTTCTACCACAACCTCAAACTGCTTTTTTTCTGGTTTCTGGAACTGTCCTTCATCAGACTTAACCTCCAGTCTGCTCCGCTCCGCTCAATCTCAAATCTAGCACTGTTCACAGTGAGCTACCGAGCAAACCAGTCATGTTGGAAAAGCTGTCCATACAAAGGTAAGCACTCAGCTATACCGCCCGTAGCGTTCGTTTTACACATAAAATGCAGCCCAATGTATCCGCGAGCACATATTTTATTGGTCTCAAAAATGTAAACCAGGGGAAATTTTTCCAATGAGACTGTGCTGATTAAGCATATTAAACATGTAAATCAACACTTTAGTCAACAAGGCAAAAAGTCAAATATATTTTTCCTCAATTTCACTGTTTTCTTTTCTATTAAAATCAGGAGAAACATCCTCATCCACTTATGCTCGTCAATTGTCATTATATTTGCAAGGCAATTCAAAAGGCCATAAATATTTGTAAACAAATGAATAAGAAAACAATGGCGCTTAAGGCATACTGTATGCCCTGACATTTCTGACACTGCCAGAACTCAGTTGGAGCTTACATTCCCCACAAAGGCAATTAATGTGTTAGGAAGTCACACTAAGCAAACAAAGACTTTCTGACATGTTGTCTAAGATAGCAACCTCTTGGTAAGATTCCAGCGTGCACCCGCCTCTAGATGAAGTTCCTGAGAATATTTCTGTGTGTGTGTGTGTGTGTGTGTGTGTGTGTGTGTGTGCTGAAGGTCCCACACAAACTGGTGATTCAAAAAAAAAAGGAAGTGGGGAGAGAAAGAAAAATGCAGGGTAAACTGAAATAGTCTGAAAGAAAACGTTGTTTGGTCTCATTTCTCCAAATGCTGCTCTCTTTCTCACTCTCCTCCTCCCACTGACACAATCACAAGTGTTCGGAAAGATTTATTTTTGTCCGTTCTCTTTTCTGCCTTTTAGCTATTGTCTATTTCCTTTGAAGCCATCTATATGCTAGTTTACTGCTATATAGCTGACATAGCGAATATAAGATTTACAGTCTGTCTCTTCTTTGAAAAAAACACAACAACACAAATTTTTGTCCAACCAAAGATGTTATAGCAACACAGGCTCATTCTGAAAAATGTATCCTATACATTTCTGGAGATCGTGAATTATGTAGCCAAAGGAACGTATGGCTGCATTTGGTCTTTAAAACAAACAATACTGGGCGGTATGGCGCCATTCCTTTTTGCGATTACCAGCTGACTGCCTACCTCTGTGTGGACAGTTTTTCTGCTGTTACCAGTTTGCTCAGTGGCTCACCATGTACATCAGAGAATTTGAGATGAGGAGCTGACCATGGTGATGGGGTTCAAGTCAGGCAAAGAACAGTTCCAGAAAGATGACAAGACAAAAACAAAAGCTGAAAAAATAAGACATTGAGAATGTGGTAAAATCTAAAATGTGGTAAACATGGTTCTTTTCCTGGATTGTTTTTGAAAATACTGTCGGTTGGGTTTAGAGAAGTGGGTGGGCACTGGTCAGTTGGCACTTTTTAAAACACTATTGGTAGGGTTTAGGGATGGAGAAGAGTGGGTCAGTCAATTAGTCAGTTGGTCAGTCACTCAGTCAACAGCGACCTCTGGTGAATTTACATTTCGAAACAATTTTACATTTAGAACAGCAGGTGCAAAAGGCACAGAGAGAAATTTGAGATCTCAAAAAGTGTACACAGCTGCCTCTGACAGATTTGAGAAAACAAAAACTGCAAGAAAACGTAGCTCCTGGGATGTATTTGGTGCTCTCCAAAAATATATAGGGGAACATAATCAGAATGAGCCTGGGTTGCTTTATAGACTGTAAATGACCCCCCACGCTCGCTTACCACAAACAAATGATAAATAATTTTTGACAAAAACCTTAATTTATTTACATATCAACTAACCAAACCTTTTGTTATAACAGAAAATTAATCACTGAATGAATGAATAGATGGATGGATGGATGGATAAATAGATGGTGTATTTAAGAGCAGAAAGTCCTAAGATTATGAAATAAATATGTAATGGATGCGAGCCAAATGCTAAATAGAGCAAGCGTGCAATATTTAAAACAAGGCATAAATTTGCTCTCAAACTGCAGGCTATGTAAGAGAATCAGGTCTATCAGGCTTACAAGAATAGACAAAGTGCCTGTAAAATGATTGGTTTGAATGTAAAAAGGATGGTGATGTGAACAGCATGGAGCCCTGAGCTAAAGCACAAAGCTACATACAGCATGCATGGACATACATTTACCCTTAAGCCTAAAGTATTTGCAAAATGTTTTACATATGCTTTAGCATGCGCACACCATTGAACAGACAGCCTTCCAAAGAATCCTCCATTAAAACGTGCTCTGGGAATCTTCTTGTCTGGTGTTTAGAGATTTTTCTCTCTAGAGGGTATGGTGAGAAAAATGTCTTTGTATTTGTTGGAAGTAGGCATACCTTCAGACTCAAAAGCAAAAGATGTTAACTGTAGACTTCATCAGAGGCATTGTCACTGACAAAAAAAGTAACCAATCAGAGTTTGTTTTGTTGGCATTATGTTTAGGGGGTATAGTGTATATATATTTAACAGTATAGTGGCTTTGTTTTCAGATGAACAATTAACGACAATGACACACATTGAAGCCTAATGGAAATCCATCCAATCAAATCCATGGAATGCATCTAATCAAATGATTGCTTTTAAGTGTTTCTATATCTGATCTAAAGTAAATATGCAATTTATTGCATTGTACTTTCATTTCTGCTTGAATAAAGTTGGTCCCTTTTACTACTAATGTATTGATGCATTAAACCACATTAGGCCTCTCTTATAATGATTTTCTGTGGGAGGAGAAAGTGAAGCATGAAACATTGTGATTTGCACCTTCATATCAAGGTGCCTTCCAGGGCTCTCTATGATATTCAGTACATATCAAACTAGAAAACAAACCTAGAGTTTCCAACATTTCATGGCCACAGCGATTTAGATCCTATTTAAAGTTAGGATAAGAGCAGTCTTAAATGTTTCATGAGTCTGTACAGTCTGTGATACTGTACAGCAGGGCTATTCAATTGGCGGCCCGCGGGCCGAACCCGGCCCCCGAAGCTATTTGTTCCGGCCCTCCAAATATTGTGACCAAGATATCAAAAATACATTTAGTTCAGTAGAAAAACTGCCGAGTTATGAAGTGACGTGCGTCTCTGTTCAGTACAGCGCGAGCTGCAGTTGAGGGCTGCGCAGAGTGAGTCACCTGACATTACAGCGAGTGGAGCGAGCAGCAGAAAACATTTGGATATGATTGAAGAAAAGACCTTTTGTACACTGCACTGAGATCGTTAATAGAGATGCAATGATTAGCCGATTTCACTATTAACCGCGCTTTAATTCATTACGGTTAATTATTCGTAAAGGCTTCAGAACGCCGTGTTTCTGTTGCACAGAACAAAACTGCTGAAACAAAGTTATGCCAACTGTGTGCTAGTTTAAAGTTCCGAGCTTATACCGAGGCTAATACGCACACACACTGGATTAACTATAGCAGCAGGCCGTTCACATATCACGTCTTTTCCGCGCGCGAGTTCATTATTCCTAATGGAGACGTGCGCATATTGGGAGAGATGCGCGCATGGCTCGCAAGCGGACCTCGAAGCGCACGCAGTAGAAATGATCTCACGCTGTAGTGGTGAGAGTTGTGCGTGGCTTTCAGTGCAATGCAATCAAAAGATACGTTAAACAAATTATTAAAAACTATTCAAATGATTATTTATGTATGAACGCAGATAATAACAACATAACATTAGACAAATATTTTTATTTATTTATTCTTATTTTTATTTATTTATTCATTGTCCTGTCATTTATTTTGATTGTAAAATCATCACTCATGTTTAAATCAAAAACTTTATAATTTATTTTTAAGACCAAAGAGAGAAATGAACTATAGTTTGTCTTTTATTAATAGCTTGTGCTGTTTTTGGTCACTGAGCAGCAATAAACAACACTTTAAAATACAAGCAGTTTTCTTGTGATTTTTCTAAACTAGTGGTGTTCTGAATTTAATAAATGCATAATAAACATGATAACCGGGAAATCATGATTAATCTTCAGACTATAATCGCACAACCAAAATAATCGTTGCATCCCTAATTGTTATGCAGTTCAAAACAACATATGAATATGTGTCTAAATGTAGAAGAAGCCTACTTGAGCAATACACTGATTTTGCTGCTTCGAAATACAATTTTTGAATATGTTTGTAAAAAAAAAGCCAGATTGTACAATGCAGTAATGTTATGTAGTTTCAAAATACAACATATTAACATTTTAATGTAGAAAAAGCCAACGTAGGTGTCTTAAGGAGCAAAAATACAGCATATGGGCTCTTATATTGCTGTTGTGTCATCACTTAAATTGCAAGTCATATCTCTCCGGCCCCTCATTTGGGATGCTCTTCATGAACTGGCCCCCAAGACAAACTAATTGAATAGCCCTGCTGTACAGTCTGTGATTCTAGAGACTAACGATGTCC
>CAIGQQ010038941.1:2720434-2750354 GCA_903798035.1 Danio albolineatus | reverse complement strand
TATATATATATATATATATATAGTGCTTCCCACAGGTTTGAAATACATTTGTGGTGGTAGTCGGATTGAAATAAACTTTTTACCCACATCATATAATAGTTAACTATATGCAACAAACAAAACATAATTAGATTTGAACAATATTTTAATTTATTGAGAAACTGTTACACTGTTTCTTTTCAATGGGCTAAAGTTTCTTTAAAAGAAATCCACAATTTCTCTTACTTTTATGCAATTCCAGAGCCATGTGCACCCACTGACAGGTAAAATCTGCTTCTCTCTAATGTTATCTCTCATTCAAGTTCAGGTTGCTTTATAGGCATGACATTTTGTAAAGTATTGCCAAAGCATTTTAGATGTATAAAATATCATCAAATTAATACAATATAGAGCAAATTAGAAATAAATGACAAAAATTGAATAAAAAAAGATAATCTAAAACAACTGATCTCTAAAAATTATAATAATTACGAGAATAATATGTTTAGATTATATTAATAAGGCAAAAAAGATTGATTAGCCATCTCTAATGGTGTACAAAAAAATAATTTCATCCTCTCTGACTGTTTAGTAAAGTTTTTCTGGGTCGTTTAGATTAAAGAATTAATTATTTAATGTTTCTCTAGCTCTTGCGGATGTGCCCATACAGTTTTTTTTTTCCAATAATATTTTTATCAATTTCTCAGTGAATATGGGTAATTGATGAATATGCATTTGAACAAAACAGATTTATTGACCAGATATATTTATTAAAATGATATTTTAGTCACAGAACATCTTTAGACATGGAAATATAATACATTTAAACTCATGCAAAATGTTGCAAAAAATAATTACAAACTACAACATTTCAGCAAAATTATGCATATTTTTTTTTGTTTCTCTTGATTTTTGCTATTTTTTATTTTTTTATTTAATATTTTTCCCTAACATATAAATTTGGGCTAATAATTTCTGAACCATTAGCATAAGTTATTTTGTTAGATTAGCTTCAGATTTGGCTTCAGTACTGACTAAACTAATGTATATGCACAAATATAATATTGTAAAGCTTACTATAGAAAGTATTCATTTAAATGAGAGATTTTTGGGGGGTGTATTCATATATGCTGAGCATTGACGACAAATTTAAAAAGCAAAAGCAAAAACCAAATCCCGGACTTTTTAGAAGATTAAAAAACCCTGGTCGGACGTATTGTTAAGTCCCAAAAAGTCGCATCTCTGTGGGTCTGCAGAGCATGTGAGACTGCAGAAGTGTTGACAGGTCTCATGCACACAAAACAGGTAAACGAAAGAAGATTTTTCACTACTTAATCGATCATGGATGTTTGGTTATATTGAGCGGATACAAAAAAGTGTAAAAGGATGATAATAGCAAAAAAAAAGTTGGGTGGCCGTTAATATACCTAAGCGGCCAGGCCAAGAAAAGTCTATGTGTGGGAAGCACTGTTTATATAGTGTATATATGCAGTAAATTACTTTTAATCATTTAAACATCAAAGCAGCTAGTTATGATGAATTGTGTCAATTGCATGTGAAGTTCTGTAGCGGAGACTGCAGGTGGCGATTGCAGTTGACGTCACTTGCAGAGGAAGCGCAGGTGTCTGAGATTGCAAGTGCAAGTCTAGAGCTAGACCAGCGCATGTGCCAGATGTGTTCATCATATGCATGGTTAGAAGAATTGGGTTGCGCACACAGTTCTGAAGACGAAATTCCCATCGCGTGCACTTTACAAATACTGTAGTGTATGCAGATAAATGCAGTATACTTAGGTATTTACACTTCACTTCTTTAATTGTGAGACGTGCTTTATGCCATTATAAATTTGGAGCACCAGAACAGATTTTTTTATGCATGGGTGCTCGCATACACATGTTCAAATGTTTATTCTCCAGTTCTTGGATGCATTACTAGTAGGGCATGTGAACATTATGCTAAGTGATGTTCATGTTTGAATTGGTGCTCTGCCGTCGGTTTTAATGATATGTTGATAAGTGCTTCGTCAAAAAAAAAAACGTGCTTGCAGTTGCCTCAAGGGCTAAAAAGCAGAGCAGAGGGATGGAGGAGAGGAAGCAGTGAGGAAGGGTGTTAAAGAATAAACTCAGCTAAATGTGGCTTCTCCTCAGGCCATGTCCACCAATTTGTTCCATATTCATCTTGTGTTAAGGCTGGCTGTTAAAGTGCTTTTGTTTGCAATTCACCATTTGTGTTGTCAAAGAACGTGTAATCTGTGGTTTGATGCAGATGCACGGTCAGAGCTAATATTGGTACATTAAAAATGAAACAAAACAAACAAGCAAACAAACCAAACAATGAAAAATTCCTCTTAAAGGAGCTCTGAGAAGATAATTATCAAACATCTCATTCAAGACCAGATCCCTTGTTCGATTCTGGATCATGGAAAGCAGTAAAGCTATTTTGGGGATGGTGATAAAGTAGCTTAAGTAGTTGTGTGGTTAACATGAATGTTCCAGGCGTGATCCTAGTTGTGTCATTATTTTGTCCTTAAGTTACATGTACAGTACCTACTATAAGTATCCAACCTTGCGTTACATAGGATTCTTGTATAAAATGACTGGATCGATAGTGTCCAATCAACTCTGAGTGGAAAAAGCATGCTATATCAGTCAAGACTTTTTTTTGTACATCTCCAGTCAAATAAAAGCAGAGGCGGGGTTTCTGTTGACGTGACTATTGTATTTATGTATTTATGTTGTTAAGTAGACTACGAAGACTTTTAAAGATGGAGGAGAAAAAAGTGGCCACTGTTTCAAGTTTTTCAGAGCTATATGACTTCAGAAATCATGAATATCACAATATTACTAAGTATTACAATTATAACAATATTAACAGCAGAGTTCACGTAGCAATACATAGGTGATTCAGTAGTTGCCTTGCAACATAAAAAGTGCAGCACACTTCTTTTTTTCTTGTCAATAAAAAAAGCAGTGCACTGTAGAGGTCTGAATTCGGGACCCACGGCACGGGAATACATTTCCGAATAAAGCGTAGTATCAGTCGATCACTGGTGTAATTGGAATGGTAGCGTGCAAGCTAACAATATAGTATTCCCGAGTCCTGACGTTATTTCAGAACAGCATATCTGTAATTTCCTAATTCTTACTGAGGAACTGTTACACATGCAGAACAAATGACCAGTGCTTTCTGCACGTGCTTTTTTCCACACAGTCTGTGTGCGCATGATCTGCATTACAGTCCTCAGAGAGGCCTTTACCAACATGGGAGTGAAGTGAAGTGAAGACGCCCTGTCCTTTAGCTTGCATTAGAAAATGGTCAGTTTACTGTTAGGAAGTCTGGCAAGTCTAATGTATGGGAGTCTATTTTTTTCATGTGTCATAAACGCAAATGGAAAAAAATGACCCTTTGCGCAATGTGATAATACCTCAAAGTTTTACCCTTTAACAGTCACAAGACTGGAACATCAGGTTTAAGATGGCACTCATGTCTCATCACAAAGGGGCAAACAAAACTTAGCTTACATTTAGCCTACAGTCCTTGCACAACCTAGTTTTATCTGTTATCTCTCTTTTTGGTCGTACCCAATTTAATAAATTTTTGAAACCAGATCTAAATTTAGGGGGAACAGTCGGGTCGGGTAGAAAAATTATTCTAAGCAGGCAGCGGATGAACAACGGCTGCATATACGGCGGGAGCAATTGGATGTGGAATAAAACTCGCAGGAGCAGGACTAAGAAATTAGACCCTTGCGGACCTCTAGTGCGGTGTGCCTCGTGTTCAGTGTGATCGCCACCTAGGTAAGAATATTTAACTTAAATTGTGACTTAATTGAACTACGTTAAATCATCATATAAGCCATAATCATTTATAAAATAAACTTCAATTGATTCTGGTGTATGTCTTTTAGAAAGGTTTCTAACTGAAGTTTTGTAAATAAGTGCCCTCATCATGTAAAAACTATGGCCTGTCTTAAATGAATGGATAAACGAATGCTGTTTTACAACAGTAGACCTAAACAAGAAGAGGACAAGCAATGCAGACCTGAACCTCCAGTAGTTCATAATGTCAGGCCTGATGATGCTTGCAGATCCTCTCTACACTCCCGACTCTTCTTCATGAGGGTGATGAGTTTCAGCATCATTAAGCCCTCACCATTCTCCACCAAATTACTGTGTGTGTTGAAATGTAATTTAGCTGGCGGAGAACTAGGCATATTCAGTGATCAAGAAACACTGATGCGAACCAACAATTGGTAATGCCATGGAGACAGATTTGAGGGTGTGTTCCTGTGTGTTTGGGAGACACTGTCTGACAGATGGTAGTCACTAGGTTCTGGGCAGGGACTTCGAGATAGTCATATTGGTCATTTGGCTGAGGCTGCTTGGACTGAGCTGTACATGCAGAAAAGCCTTGAAGAATCATCTTCAGTTTAATGAGGGAGTGCTGGACAACTATTTTTTATAGAGTTAATAAACAAACAACATATCGGAGTAGCAGAAAATGCTGAACTTTTCATTTCAGTAATTTAATGTAGGGGGGCTTGGTTAAGAATATTGTGCCTGAAGCCATTAAATTGACTTTAACAGAGAAGGACCCCCACCATGCCGAACACGGAGGCAAATGGTCAGACTTTGATTGAAGATTACAAAAACAAACATTTTATTCAGTGGATTAACTTGCACAGATTATAATTTCACCTAAAAAAATAACAATGTGGGCTGGATGGTGGCTTAGTGGTTAACACTGCCGCCTCACGGCAAGAAAGTTGCTGGTTCGAGTCAGTTGGCATTTCTGTGTGGAGTTTGCATGTTCTCCCTGTGTTTGTGTGGGTTTCCTTTGGGTGCTCTGGTTTCCTCCACAGCCAAAAGACATACGCGATAGAATTGAATTGAATGAACTAAATTGTCCGCAGTGTATGAGTGTGTGTGTGAATGTAAGAGCGCATGGGTGTTTCCCAGTACTGAGTTGCTGCTGGAAGGGCTGTGTAAAACATATGCTGGAATACTTGGTAGTTCATTCACTGTGGCTAAATCAGGGACAAAGCTGAAGAAAAATGAATGAATGACTGGATAACAATGTGCACACGCAAAATAAACACTGAACATTTTGATTTCTCACAGACTTTAAATTAAAACCAGACTTAATTACAAGACTGTCAAAGTTTTACTTCAGTTAATAATAACTGCATCATAAATACCTTTCAGAAGTGTACAATTAATTTATAATATAAATAAGTTAAAGTCCATTTATTTTTAAATGACTTTTAACTTCTTTTTTGATGTGTGCAAATATATTGTAAATTTGAAGCTGACGATATTGAAATGGATTAAATGACTGTGACTTAATCGGAGCACGGCAACCCAAATGTCAATGAGTTCGATTCCCAGGGAGTGCATGAACTGATACCTTGAGACCATGAATCTAAGGGTGTGTTGACACTTGGAAGGTTTGGTTTGATTAAAAATGAACTCTAGTGTGATTGCTTGGTTAGTGTGTGATTCAATTTAAAGAGCACCTATGATGAAAATCAACATTTGTAAGCTGTTTGGACGTAAGCTGTTACAACTGTGTGTATGTATAGTGTGTCCACTATCATATTGGATTGATATAAACCCAATAAATCTCTTTTTTAAAAAGACATTAAAATAGGACACAAATCCCACTGGTTTTGAAGCCTACCGCAATGTGACTTAGGAGTGTGGTTTCTCCGCCAATTAATTGATTGACAGGCGCCATGTTTCTATAATAACATGTATACACGTCCCCACAAATAAACACATCATCAAATAAACCGGTATTAAAATATTTGTTACAACTGTCTGTGATTTTTATAAGTTTTGTAAGTTTAAAACTTTTTTATAAGTTTTAAAATAGTGCATGTTTGTAATAAAGACAGTAAAATCGCTATGAAATTCTTATCCAATATAACCATCATTGCCGCATTGTGTCAGTAAACGCTAAAATGTGAGTGTGAGTGCTGCAAACGGCATTTGTGTGAGACTCTTCATTTCATAAACTCCACCTCAAATAGGTGAAAATATTATACTTGGTATTTTTGACTATCACTGACTGCTGTTTATCTGATGTAACACTTGATGTGAAGCAGACATGCAAGTAAAAACGGTGGGCAGGAAGCCCGGGCTACAAAAACAGTTACAATGTATTCAGACACCAAAATGAGTAGATTCTGGAGGCATCTGATGGGTATTTTGAGCTGAAACTTTACAGACACATTCTGTAGACACCAAAGGCTTATCTTAGATCTTGTAAAAGGGGTAAAGTAGGTGCCCTTTAATGAATATTTGCAGTGGCATGGTTTAGTGTGCACTAAAAAAAATCAAACCAAGGATCACAACAGAACATATAAGACATCTAAAACATCCAAAAACATAATTTATCAAGATGGGTCCATAAAATTGACAAGAATTGATTTTGACATATTCGCGATAATGACCATTACAGTTCAAAAAGGTGTTGGAAATACTCTTCAAAAGTTCTCAGCTGATATAATACCATCAAATGTATATAAATACATGCAAACCTACATGACTGTCAGCACAGCATTATTTTGAATGCGCAATAAGTTCTATTGCTTTTTTGTGTGTGCAAGTAAACCAAGAGAACTACTGTAAACTACAAGTGTGAAAACACTCTAAAGACTCACGTTTATATTTAAAACAGCTGCTATAAGTATCTGCTCAGTCAAGAGAGGATTGGCAAAGGAAACCACAAGAAAATATTTCCTTATACTAGTAATATATTTATTTTAAATGATAAGACTCTGGAGGAGTATTACACCAGGAAACAAGTTGTTGGCAACCTATGATCTTGGCTAATATAAAACAATGTCATAACTTTGGCAATAAAAAAAACACGTCATAAACTAGCTGCATGACTGGCATGTTTTAAAATGCTCATAGTGTGTCACACCTAAAACAGTAAGACATTTTATTACAGCCTGAAATAAAGAATAGCATTTGACTACAAAATGTTAAAAGTATGCAAACCGTGTGGGTGCACATTATATGTTCGACAACGTCACAGTACCACACTGAACTGAATAATTGACCTACTGTATCTACTTTTCAAAACCTTTCATCAACAACAAAAAATACAATTTTAAAAGGTGTCAAAACTGTTGCAGCCCTTTGAATAAAGGTATCTTTAACAATGTTTCCCTGACTGAAAGGCATAAACAAACCTGTCATCGACAATTTTATCATGCATCCACTAGTCAACATCACCCCGCAGAGGCTTTCATAAAAAAAGATGGCACTTGACATCTTTATGCAGAGAGAGAAGAAAATGCAAAAAAAAAATTGTTTGCATTTTTCAACACCATGGCTTTAAAACTGAGTTCAAAATAAAGAGCTTAAAGATCAAACCAAGACTCAAGAATTTGACACGACTGTACACAGAGGATTCAGTAAAAGAGTCCTCTGTGCTCTACAGTATGTGTAGGAGTCCTCATTTGGATGAGGTAAACCCATGGAAGACAATTAATCAGAGACCAAAGACAACAAGCTTTTGTCTTGGCCTGTGCTGTGCTCAGACTGTCACTGAAAGAACACTTAAATCACAGTGAAAACAATGAAACTACATAAGCCAATACGAGATTGAAAATTAGCACATTAGAACAATTTCTGAATGTGAAACTGACTGGAGAAAATTCAGCTATGCATTCAGAATCAGACATCAGGAACTGTCCAGAAAACAAGCGTAAAGCAGATCCACATGCAATACATAAGTGAAGTTTTATAAACTAACTTTGAGAACAGAGGAGAACATGATCGAGGCTGGTCAGTAAACAGATCACATGATTCTTAAGGCCCGTGCACACCGAGACGTTTTTTGCCCGCGTTTTCGGTCGGCGTTTGACGCCTCGAGACTAAATAGAGAGCGCCAATGTGACTGTGCACACCAACGCGCAAAACGCCAGGCGTAAAAGCGTCATTTTTAAAGAAACTCCTCATGCCCGTTTTTTTGTTTTGACGCCCCGTGTCAAAACCTTCTCCACCAATCAGATTCCCACTGTTGCTCACGTGTACGGAGCCGCTGAAGTTACAGTAAACACCCCTTGGAGGCGCTCAAGCGCAAAACTGTCAATGCGAGCGCAGAAGCCCGGAGGAGATATGAACGTGGAGCTGCTTATTGCACTGGTGAACAATAATCATCTCTTCAGCGCTAGAGCTGCTACTTGAATCATCCATGCTTTGCCGATCACAACAACAAGCGTGTAAACTTCCTCTTTTCTTCTTCTTTGTAACAAGCGGGTGTCAGAAGCTTGGCGCCACCGTGTGCGCCATCTAACGTCAAGGAGTGATTTTGCATGCTCTCCTGCTCGACGACAGAGAAAATCGCTTGGGCTTGAATGCTGAAAAACGTCTCGAAAAATGCCGACTATAAACGCAAACGAAAAGCATCCCGGTGTGTACGAGCCTTAAGCCTCCAGTAAATAGACCGATTTCACCCTACTGCCTTATCTTTGTTTTGGAAGAATCCCCTCCTCCACCCCATCTCCTCCTTATCCTCCTTTACCAGGGGGAGCTCTCGAGACCTACCTAATCTCGGACCTTCTTACATGCTAACTGACCAGGTGGGAGCCCTGGGCTCAATTATCTCTGAGCTCAGGGTCCTCTCCCTGGACAGTATGCCAATCCTGCAAACAGTATCACGCAATATCTAAGGCCCTGTTTACACTAATACGTTTTAATTTAAAATGCATAAGTTTTGCTACGGTTACGCCTTCTGTCCACACTACTCCGGAGTTTTCCAGCGCTGAAAATGGAGCTTTTTGAAAATGCTGAAGAGATCGATTTCATTTTTAAAAGCTGCTGCTACGTGTTATTGTGGATGGGGGAAAACAGAGACATCTGAAAATGGAGGCGTGGCTGCAAACATTCTCCTATATGACTGGGTTTTATCCTCAATATCAGGCTACTGCACAAAGTTCAGTCTTCCATCCTTTCCTTAAGTTCAGACTTTGCAAGTTTGATATGGAAAACAAACTCCCGTGGACACATTGGGGTAAATCTTCAAAGGAAACAGTGTACTTTATAACCTCATTCACTTCATCCTGGCTACGTTGTTTCAGTGTCTTAACAATAAAATGAAAGAGTGATTTAAGGCCTATCTACATTTTGATATTAACAACTTGACAGACAAAATTGCTGAGGGGCCATGTAGCTACAAATTAATATGACCGTCATCTTAACTGTATGTTGATAATAAAACGGAGCCTACCACATAACTGCCTCCTTTCATGTTCTTTGAAAAATAGGAAGCATACCCTCTCTTTTGCGAAATATCAGTTTTAATAATCAATAATGGCCATTATAAAAGTATAACGTACAGTAAGTTTATACAATATAGGTAAGCAATCAATCAAATGAGCAAAATCATGTACGCGGTTACATAAATTTATACATAAACTTATCTTTGCGCTCAGCCAAAATGCGTTACCTGAGAACAAACAGATTCAAAAGGCCAAAGAGTCGACAGATAGAGACAAGATGAATTAAATATCACGTTTAACAACTATGGTGAGATGAAATCCAGCAAAAGATCCTTGGTGAACTGTCCACCCTGAGCTGCTCTTATCTGGGGAGGTACCCACAGAACACCCGCTGACTGCCTGGAGCTCAGCTCAGACGTGCACATCCGCTGCAGCGCTTGCCAAAATGTGTGTGTGGTCACATGATGTGCATTTTCAGATGTGTAGTGTGGACAGAGATCTGTTTATAAGTGTGGACGCGGATCGTTTTCATTCTAAAACGCCATTTTAAAACTAAAACATATAAAGTATACAGTAGGCATGGGCCGATAATCGTTTTCAAGGTATACCGCAGTTTGGAAAAGTCAAGGTTTTAAAATCGCAAAAATTTTCTCCTATACTGTTCCTAAGGTATGTGCAAGATTTTTTGTTTGTTTGTTTTTAGGACAACAGTATCTCCAGCAGAAAAGATATCCAAAGATGCCGTTTTAAATTGTAAAGAAATCTGTGTTATTGAAACTAATAAAGACAACAGAAGTCAATGATTCATTTTAATTATTTAGCCTGACATATTTACTGCTCCAAAATATTTTAAATGTTTCTCAAAATAAAGTATATTGCGTTCAAAGGGGGAAAAAGTTGTTGTTTTTTACCCAGACATTTAAAAATAACTTATTTTAGAACAGTAAACACTATACCGCCCTACCATGAAACCATAATATTTTTATCCAAGGTTATCGTACTGTCAGAATCTTATACCGGCCCATGCCTAATACAGGATCTAAATGTGAATTCTTGAAATAAAGTTTATTAAACAAAACAAGAACTGAAAAAAACTAAATCAATGACCAGATAACTCAAAACAACAAACAACAAATAGAAAGTGAAACGGGTTTAAATACAAGAAAATAAGGGAACACAATCAAACACCAATAAAAACAAAAAAGACAAAGAAGGACGTGGCACAGGTAACAAGGAGAAACAAAGTAAGAATACAGCAACACATTAGACAAGAAATATGAATCATAACAGGAACACTGATGGCATATATTTTGTCTGTATCTTCGATATGATAAAATGTGTTACTACAAGCGTATGTCTGTGCATCTAAGCAACAACATTTCTTGTGAAATGTCAATCTGTGATGTCTTACAGGTTATCGTTAATCGAGGAGCGCAATTCCTCACCACAAAAAAAGCACCAACAGCTTGAACTATAATTCCAAAGTATAACCGTGACTAAATGAAAAAAAGTTCTGTAGTTGAATTGAAGATGACAAAAACTCCAAGGCATATATGTAATGGGCCACAACTCTTTGTCTGGGGGAAAGAAGACAAACAAAAAGCAAAATGATGAATTGTGGAGTTGGTAGACGCATGTAACTTTGACAGTCTGATCCACTGCCGAGGGCAAGAATGTGAAATGGAAAAGTTCTCATGAAGAGTGGAGAGGCCTTCTTCTGAGGAAATAAATGGCACCCACACCTCTAGCTCGTGAAGAGGAGAACGAGAGATAATGAAATGGCAGGCGGATGTTTATCGACTTTTATGAATTCTATTTGATCTTGCTTCTGTCGTCACTTGTTGGCAAAAACACACAACTCCCTTGTGCCGCTGGTATCGAGGGTGGGCAGGACAGCAGAGGGAATATGACGAGCAATGCAAGTATGCAACAGATGGGAAACAGAGTGGCCAATTACACCGAGCTGTAAAAATCACCGGGTGTGCGGCATGAGAGGAGGAGATGAGGTGATTCATTCAGACAAATGATACCTCTCTCGCAAGCTGCCTCCTGCTAGAACGCTCTATAATGTCACGCCAGGTTTCCAGCTAGCATGCAGGTAAGATATAAGTGCATAAATGGAACATACAAAACCCCACAGAGGAAGCTGCTAATAAATAAGGTTGAATGATTTCAAATAAATGTTGTGGTGCCATGCGGTAGGCCACAGGCGTTCAGAAGCTTTAGCGCCTCTATGATTGCCTCCCAAGGGCATCTCAACGGCCCTGAAATTCTATTTCCCCATGCCGAAAAGCCTGTTTATGCGCGACTGTTAATGCTCACAAAAGACGCTCTGATCACCCCAATAAACCGTGCAAATCAGTGAAGAACCGAAACATCCATTTGCACTAAACTTGAGCGTGCAGCAGTGCAGAGTCTGTCACTAGGCACACTGATTAACATGGATGTCAGTTGAGTGCTAAAGAGGGCAGCATATCCAGTGCCAGGTCCCTTGCAAAACAGATCACAAACAATTTTGCTGTCTGCATCCTTTATGGTCAGTTGTTCATACATGCACGGCTTAAAAAATAATAAAGCATGTTCCCAACCACTACCTCCGATCTCTTTTATTATGATTTCATTGTTATGAGACTGAACTGCGACCAAAGTTCCACTGCACCTCTTTACAACTCAGACATCTCTAGTTTTGAAAGTGTGTTCAAGGTTGACTGATAAGGTTGGTCCGATGGCCCATCTGGCAGATGTTGCGAATTATCTATTATATGTGTTTTCATCTCTTGCGAGTGTAAATGTTTGGTTTTTCATTATTTCTGTTCATCTTGTAAGGATCAGTTAGAATGAGTTGATAACTATAATTATCAACCCATCACAGTCTGCTATTGTTTTCCAATGTGTTTATTAATTTATAGCTGTCATGGAGTTAAATTATAGGCTGCTGCATAATTTGAATCGACCGTTGCAAATTAAAAACATAATACATTTGTTTTGTAAAAAAAACATACCATGTTAATTTGGCATAATTATAAGGGGAAATTAAATTCCTGGAGACATTGTGATATTTTTCGTGCACTTACAAATTGTCCAGATGGTGTAACGGGAGGTTGGTGTAATCTGGAGATTTTACAAAAGATGATAAATATCTCAAAAGACAAAAATTCTTGAAAATGAAAACTATTGGCAAAGAACTTTGGGCATCATCTTTTGAAATTATTATTATTGTTCATCCTCTTCTTTTGATAATTTTAAACAGTATTAAACTGGACTTACACTGATTTCACGCAGCAGCCATTTTAAACAGTGAAATCGAGGTTGTGGTGGGAAGAAACCCAGGCATGTTGTGTACCTGGCTGTATATCTTATCAGCGAAGAAAAAGTGACACAAATTTATACTTTCACTGCCTTTCGATTGACTCAAAGGTTCGTTCTGAATGAATAGTAAAAAAAATAAAAAGGGATATTGGATCTCATTTTCAGCTAAGTTAAGGAAAATGGCACTATTTAGCAACATTTTCTTTCCCAAACACACATTTTAGATGCCATTTATTAAACTCAAGTTAATAAACTGATTCTTTCACTATATTAGACCTGCCACAATACAAAATTTCAGTACTGAAATGTCCATTTCCCGCTAACATTTAAGGCACTGTTGATGGCATTCTTAAACAGTGCTGATTTGCCATCAGTTCACAACACTATTACAGACAACTCGAGGGCGTGCTACAGAGAACTACATTGTTTAATTGCTCACCGGGTTACATAGGCTGAAGCAGGGAAGCGTCCCTGTGGTGTTTACCTGCTGCCATGAACTGAAGCCTAGGACAGGGGTGTCCACACTCGGTCCTGGAGGGCCAGTGTCCTGCAAAGTTTAGTTCCAACCCCAATCAGACACACCTGGGCTATCTAATCAAGCTCTTACTAGGCTTTCTAGAAACATCCTTACAGGTGTGTTTGGTCAAGTTAGAACTAAAATCTACAGGACACCAGCCCTCCAGGACTGAGTTTGGACACCCCTGGCCTAGGAGGACACTTAAGCGTATTGTAATTGTGATGCCTAATATGCTTTTAATTGTCTAAATTAAACTGAAGTAAATGATATTAAAGTGATGTTTACACCATTTCCGCATTTTGAAATCGCGACAACAGCTGTAGGTTTGTAGTCCACAGCATGTTGTTGCAATGTTTACAGTGTTTCGTGTTTTAAAATGGCGGCCGTGTGAAATAAGCGTATGGAGAGCACCGGGCCTGGCGGTCAATTGTGAATCTGTGAATGTGGCCTGCCCAACCTCACCCCAAAACCCTCCTCAGCTCTTCACCATTCACCATCCACCCACCAAACCCAACTCCCTCTTACCCCCACGTCCTTCACTTTCTGATCGCCTCCAACCAACCACCCCGTTGTCAGTTTGTTGTCAGTATTTCATTTGCCAGTTACCCAAATCTCTTGAATACCCATAAAAGGTGCTATAGATTAACAAACGAATCAAAGTCATACAACTAGCTACACAAGCACATTCGCCTCAAAGCAAGAAGGTCGCTGGTTCAAGCCCCGGCTGGGTCAGTTGGCATTTCTGTGTGGAGTTTGCATGTTCTCCCCGTGGTTGCGTGGGTTTCCTCCGGGTGCTCCAGTTTCCCCCCACAAGTCCAAAGACATGTGGTATAGGTGAATTGGATAGGCTAAATTGTCCGTAGTGTATGAGTGTGAATGTGTGTGTATGGATGTTTCCCAGAGATGGGTTGCGGCTGGAAGGGCATCCGCTGTGTAAAAAATATGCTGGATAAGTTGGCGGTTGAATCCGCTGTGGCGACCCCGGATTAATAAAGGGACTAAGCCGATGAGAAAATGAATGAATAAATGAACTAGCTACACAAATCAGTATGTATCAATATACACTCAAACAAATTAAGGAGCCTTGCTGAACAATTCAGTAAAATCATTGTCCATTAAATTGTATAACTTATTCTGCTTGTTAAACCATAGTATGTTGTAGCTGGCATGAGTGGCAATCCCACTCTTGATCCCAATTAAGACAACCTGTGCCTTTTCAACACAAAAGGGCTCGCCACAACACCATGAGGATTAGCAAAAAATTAAGTCTACAAATCCACTGATCAGATTATCTTTCCGAACAGGATCTTCTCTGCCTTACACGCCTCTCGCTGGCATGGGCTAATGCTACTCTGTGGTGTCTAAACTGTAGTCGATAGCCTGGCTCAAAGATGCTGCTCGACAAGCAGTCGATTTCAAAGTGAATGAAAGAATAAAGACAGAAGAAGGAAATAGACAACGGAAAGATGAAAAGACTGAAAGCTAGGTTAAAGAAACGGCGCTGTTACCAAACATTCCTTGACCTGTACTGTAAAAGAAAAGGGAAAGGTGCTTGCTCAACCATTTTACCCTCTACCAAGACTTTTACTGCACTGCTCAAAAAAGATGGAAGTGAAGAAAAGGACAGAACGCAGAATGTGACATATCTCTGCTCAGCTCCCTGTCTCTCTGTCATCAGTGTCACATGAGGTTTGCTCCTCTGGCTCTTTACCAAATTAGCATTCCACTCATCCTCTGCCTTGTGCAGCGCTACTGAAAACCACCGGCAGCTGATAAACACTCTGATCATAACCCTTTTGAGTGTACAGATTTAAGTTTCAAATGGCCAGCGGTTACTTGCCTTGTAATAGTTTGGAAGACTAACTGATGTATGGGATATAAAAAGACGTGAACCATGCTGGCATGCAAACTAGTGCATGTGAAGTATAGCAGTATGAAAACGTTGAATAGTTCCGATGGCAATTTGAGTTCACTTTCTGGCTCAAACCCGGTTGTGGTTTGCAGCAGTTTTTGTTCTGTGTAGGCGGCAGAGCCCACCTGAGCCGAACTCCCCAGGCTAACAACTCTACACAGTGGGTGTGGGGCAGCTGGGCTTCTAGCCAAAAGGTATAGCCAAGATTTGCACAGAAAACCAACAATGAGCAACAACTTAAGTGTTCAATTCAGCTTATGTAAACAGCAACAGTGAAAAGCAAATATTGCACTAGTGCTCCATGCTAAGGTTCAAGCAGTAAGGCCTGGCAGGGTCTTATTAGGAATTCCCTCTAATATTCCATTGTAAACTTTAAATTCAATTGAATGCGAAGGCAGTTTTAGAGGGCACAAACAATAGATAAAAGGGAAAACAGAAAGGGTCTGTTTACACCTGGTCACATTATGAATTTTCTCAGATCGGATAGTTATCTGATTTGTGAAGATGGTTCCATTTACATTTGGCCACATAAATGTATCTCCGCTAAAATGATACGAATCCAATCTTCAAATCTCACGCTATATGCTAATTTAACTAGGTTGTGACTAAAGCATCAGATACACTGCCTTTTTATTACTACTGTTTTAAGAAACGTAAGCTATCCCATTCTGCGTACAAATGATTTCATATGTAGGCTAGAGAAGATGATGTGTCTCTGATGTTGAATCTGCTGTTTGATGTTAATTTAGCATACTATTTTTTTCGCTTAATGGTAAATGGTAAAAATAAAACGAACCTAAAAAATAAAATAAAACATCCCAAACTGTGGGTGCCACGGTGGCATAGTGAGTAGCACGTTCGCCTCACAGCAAGAAGGTCGCTGGTTTGAGCCTAGGCTGGGTCAGTTGCCATTTCTGTGTGGAGTTTGCATGTTCTCCCCGTGGTCGCGTGGGTTTTCTCCGGGTGCTCCAGTTTCCCCCACAAGTCCAAAGACATGTGGTATAGGTGGATTGGGTAGGCTAAATTGTCCGTAGTGTATGCGTGTGAATGAGAACGTATAAATGTTTCCCAGAGATGGGTTGCAGCTGGAAGGGCATCCGCTGCGTAAAACAAATGCTGGATGAGTTGGCGGTTCATTCCGCTGTGGCGACCCCGGATTAAAAAAGGGACTAAGCCGACAAGAAAATGAATGAATGAATCCCAAACTGTCATCTTTGGCATTCCCCTTGCATATTGCATTTGCATTATGTCCGACTGTTGTATTCTTGTCTATAACAAGAGTCACATTATTTATTACGTCACATTATTTTTGACATTTTGAGAGGAGTAAATTTTACATGTGGTTTCAACAACCAGATGTATTTAGACTTGGCTGCCTCCCAAACCACCTCCAGTGGTTTAAGCAATTGGATTGAAACAGTATATTTCTTTTCTGAGGGCATTTACACCTGGTTTTTTCATGATCGGATTGCGATACAAAAAAATGCAGGAACTGACCAGGTGTAAACAGCCCCAAAGAGACAAAGGTACAGCAAAAGAAAACAAAATGTTTTGGTGAGAAAGCAGGTGCTACTATAACTGGGCTAAGTGAATACTCTCTGCATTACCCTACATGCCCTCTGTTACTAGTATCATGTGCTCCGCAAGTCCGAAAGTGCATGCTTGAAGCTGTTAAAGATATCAGTCTGAACACGGTAAAATCCAATCATGGCAAACCTCCTGAATCCTCTTAGTATAACAATCCCCCACCCCTGCTTCATGCATAAAAGGGATAACAACTCACTGACGTACAGTCCAACTCTGATAATCGTACCGTAGCAATGTTTGAGCTTGACCCATCTTGACCCGATGACTCTTGAGGACTGCCACTTGATGGATGAGATGCCCTAACCCTGCAAATCTGGTTTGTTTATTAATCCAAAAGATACTGTGTCTGCTCTCTCAGCCTACCTCTGTGCTGTATATGCAGATATCCATCCATCTTTGTAAGCACTGCAGAGATGCTTAATTGTCCTAGAGAAGCCGTTAGCAATCCACAAGACATTAGGGATGCCATTGAGCATGCTCCAGTTGAGCTGAGGCAGCAGTCTCACTCAGGTCAAAGCTAAGCAATGCAGACTAGCAATGCGGACTGGATGCCTTAAAAATGCTTCCATCATCCTTACCTCAGACAGTCTCCTGGGTACTCAGCATAAAGCCTGTTTGGATGGGACTAGCTTTCTTTAAAAAGGTCAGGTAAATTTGTGTGTCATATGTGTACGTTTTGTAATCCTGTCCAGATCATACACATGCTTTCCCTCTCATCCCGTCCTAGTAAAATGTGCAAAGAAAATTATCTGTTTTTCTGAAACCTTTGTGATCATCTTTTTTAATCTCACTAAGAAAAGAACGTTAGTGATTGTGGTATATCACAATTTCCACAATTTTTTTTTTAATTTATTTTTTTTATTTTTTATTTTTTTTTGCTCAACTACCTCCTAAACCTTCATTGTGGATTTTAAGTCACAATGAAATCAAAATTGACAACCAAACTTGTGAACCCAAATCTGAAAATTTACTTCTGTTCTGAAAATAAAGACTTTAACAATATAATTTTGATAGGTTGGGCTAGGGCTGGGTATCGTTCCAAATTTTTCGATACCGATACCGATACCCTGAATTCGATACCGGTTCCGAACGATACTTTTTTCGATACTTTTATTTTAAGAAATATATTTTAACAAGATGACATAACACAATCTCAGAGAAACTTTGGTTTTATTTTTTTCAGGATGTTTGTGACACTTTTCGCAGCAGGCTTATCTTTGAAAACCAATAAACAAAGGAGCAAAAGCACAAAATGAACAAAGTGTAGTTAACACAATATATTAGTGCAAACAGTTTTAATAAAGTTCAAGCAGTTTTAAGTCAATCAATTTTAAGTATTTGTGAGGCTTACTGCTGCTTAAAGGTTTAGTTCACCCAAAAAATGTAATTCTGTCGTTAATTATCTACAAATGAAGATATTTTGGATTTAATCCAAGAGCTTTCTGATCCTCCCATAGATAAATCATTGAATAAAGTTATTTTTATAATTTTTATAATTTAAAGTTATTTTCTTGCAGCTTCATTTAATTATGATTAAACTACTTATATCACATGGACTTATTTAGACTGTTTTTTGGTTCCTTTCTGGGCATTGAAAAATGCATATCCAGTAAATCTATGGGAGGATCAGAAAGCTCTTGGATTAAATCCAAATGATCTTTATTTGTGTTCTGAAGGTAAACAAATATCTTATGGGTTTGGAACAACATTAGGGTGGACATTTAAATAAGATGATTTTAATGTAAACTTCATCATTTACTGTTAAGCTCAAAGCATTTTAGTATTGTATGTATTTTTACATTTCGGAGCCCCAGCCATCGCGCAGTTATCCTTATCAGTCACGGAGGACGCTTGTGCTGGGCACATTGTTGAAGTCAGGAAAATGCTGAGGATGATGATGATGATGATGATGACTGCGCTGGCGTGATCTTCTTGCAGTCAAACACGGAGCAACTTTCTGCTCGTAAATTGATTCCGTGTACTGCGAGGTGTTTTATTGTGGCGCATACATACATGTGACAGCATTCACGAGTTGTGCTTGTTGTTTTTCCCCTTTAAGAGAGCTGAAAGTGACGTGGTGTGTTTCCCCTTTAAGCGCGTGTGTCGAGGAGGAAAATAAAGCGATCGCTTCATAAAGTTTTCATCCCGCGTTTGATGTCTCTTCTTTTAATTTTCTCCGCGTAAATGGCCACATTATCATATTTGACGTATTGCCAGTCTTGGTCGCGATAACTCTTTTACAGATATTGCATCGCACGCTGTTGCCGCCAATCTTTGCATAATGTAGCCATACTTTTGATCACTTAAACATTGTTTGCGTTAAATGTATGCCATGCTTTAAAGTGTAGTGTACGCATTACAGCCTCACATTTGACAAGCTCTGGGCGAGTGGGCGTAATACTGCCCTAAACTATTGATTTTCAAGACAGCCTCGCAGCAGGCTGATTCAGGCTCATCACCAGCATTTGATCCGGGCACGTTTAGGATGCCGCAGGTTTTCTAGCTCACTGACGGTGACAAGATTATTGGGTATCGAAATTTGGTACCGAACGAAAATGATTTTTTCGATACTCGATAGTATCGAGACGATTCGGTCGGTGCTTATAAAGTATCGAGCTCGATACCCAGCCCTAGGTTGGGCAGAACATCTTGGAAAAATATCTTCTCTCGTTGCTGTGAGTGAGAGCCCCTGATCCCACATTCCAGTTCAGTTGGATGTCACAATACTCATGCTACAAACTATAAATACCTTTTACAGCATTGATTATTTCAATGGGTTTCCTCATTGTCTTCTGTAATGCTGACATATACATCCAGAGCACACACTTACCATTGAGTATACAGTGGTCCCTCTTTAATTGGGGGAGTTACGTTCTAAAAATAGCCAGTAATAGGTGAAAGCGGTCAGCTTTATTTTTTTACCATTATTATAGATGTCTTTAGGCTGTAAAACCCCTCACCACATCTTTCACCACACTTTTCTTAGTTAGGCATTAACATTTTCACACTTTTCTCTTGTTTTAACACTCGTGCAACTTCTACCATCCTTTAACATGTGCAGACGTCCAAGTTTTTGTGCAATGGTTAGCATCTTCCTCTGCCTTTTGGGTGCAGAATGTTTCATCGACATTATGGGTTTTGTTGGGGAAAATACTTGCAAATATCGTACAGCACTTTAGAGTTAGACTGATAGCATTTGAAGATTTATGTAAATTCAGCTGAACGCATTCTGTACTACAGGTGACATGACACGGAGGAGATTGATTGGCAATGGTCTACAGCCATTTAAGAACGAGAACACAAAGCGCAAATCAGAACACAATGCGCTGTAAAAAAAGCATGTCAAATGGCACAAAAAAAACCCACGAAATTGTGTGGCCGCGAAACGTGAACTGCGTTATGGCGAGGGACCACATTATATCAATTTCATTCATGTAAATCTTCAACTACTTGTTAAAAACTGTTTCTAAAACAAATCAAGTCAAAAATGCTTTACTGTACCTATCAACACTTTCCTGCTAGCTGATGTGTGTGCCGGAGAGTGTGTCAAGTAGTACATAAAGATGTGTTTGCTAGCATAAATGAAGAAGCGGGGTGAATAATGGGGTGTAACAAAAAACAAATACATTACATTTTCTTTGAATTATGCCCGTCAAAGAGCGAGGGCCTGCAAAAAAAATGTTACAGTCTATTTCTGTTGCTAGTTTTCTGCCTCTTTTTAAATTCGAGTAACCTTGGCCTGATTGTATGCAAGAAGCTCAAGCAGAGGACACAATTATTGTGCAAATCGAGTGCCTTTGGGTTCTCAACTCAAAACAAGGATCTCAACTCAATTTGTTGAGGACTGTTCACGCTGCCATCTGAGAGAGTCTACCAACTGCCTTTGCAGATGTGCGTTTGGCACAATCGCTCACGTTCATCTGTGACTATGGCAAGGGCATGGAGAACTCTGGGAAATAAGTAGTGTCGTGCGACAAATTTCCTCTGGTTTAAATGAAGCCCTGAGGTAGGTAATCATTGACTATGATGACTGAAAATGCACAGCTTCCAGGGCAAATATGCCCATTTAATCATTTAGACCATATGTTTGTGCAAAAACATATCATTTTCCTGCAGGGGTCAAACAAGGTCTGTGGTTGGTGTAATCCTGACCCTTCCTCTCCTCGTGTGTGGGTGATGGCGGAGCAGTTCCCCTGCAGCTGCCAAAGCGATGCTCCACATTGCAGTGTGGTATTTATAGCCGATGAAACAGCTCCCTGTCGTTGGCCACTGTCAAGTCTGATGGGCACAAAAGCAGTGAGCCAAGAACCTACCAGCAAAACACACACAAATGTGCAAGCATGCACACACACACACATAGACTTTTATATTCTCCAACGGCCCTGAAGAATGACTCATGGTCTACCTTGTCCTGGGAAAGAGAGAGCAAGAAAAGACAATAGCTGGGTCGTTCTTCCTTGCTGCCCACCGCCACTGAAGTAGAATGGGGAAAGAGTGACTGCGAATGTTCATCATGTGGAAAGCTACATGGTCTGCCATTAGGATCCCTGCCAGAGATCTCATCCATGTGATTATCCCATCCCACCGCAGCTTCATCATCCATCTCATGCAAACACACACACACCTGCACTTGTAAACGCTGGTCCCTGTCGTCCAATCACACATCTTCCTGCCATTCCAATCAAAACCTACTGGAAGAGATTTTCCATCTCCTTTTCAGAGAGGCAAACTACACTATCATTAAAACTGATCAGAACCTCTTTATCCCCGCCCACTGCCCACATTGCTATGGAAACTCAGCCAAGAGTAGTCACCTGATATTGGCAGAATAGAAGAGATGAGCACGGGGAGCGGGGGAGGGGAAAGAGATTCCCTTTGCTCCTGTCTGATCCGTGATTTTGAGCTTTATTACAGCCCCCATCCTGACCTTCACTTCACAGCACGGGGCGAATGTATGTTAAGAAAGTAGCAAATCCCCGCACTCTATTACTCCTCCATTCAATCTCAATAAGATGAGCATAAACCAGAACTGTCTTTCCTTGGGTTAATAATTCTTCTTCATAATTCACCCCAGGAGACAATTATCTATTGAGGGCATTATTAGATTTCTCAGTTCATTACTCAAATATGACAAATGTGACAAGACAGACATGCGTGTAGAGGGTTTCCACTAGGCAAAGTGTTCAGTTACATGACCATGTGACTGTGTGCTGTCACCACACATGTATCATTCACTTAAAAAACAACAAGCAAAACCTGTATAGGCCAAGGTAGCTTTGGAGCACGTAGGAATGCAAAACTACACATTATGGTAGTCCCATAATCACATGTTATGTTTGCAAGTTAATGTTTCATGGCCATAGCCATGTGAGTCGAGTGAGTCATTACTAAACACTTATGAAGCAGAAACTGCAAAGAGACTCCAGGGGCCTTTGACAAATTAATGCATATTTATGGTTCGTTTGCGAGAGTTGTGATTGACTGAAAATAACTTTAAGATTAACTTTAAGCAAACTTTCAAGAGATAATTACAATACCTAAAGAAGTAAAGGCTACTAAAATACTGGTCTTCTTCACTGACTGGTAATTTGAGCAAGGTCACATCACACCCTGATACAAAATTTCTAACGGCTAGTTTCATTTAAATATGAGAACATTAATAGATGTATCATTTCTTTAAAACTGTCACTCTATTCACAATAAGTGCAAGATGTTTGATACTGCACATAAAGTTGTTACCTTAACTATTCTGCAAGATTATTATTAACTCTATGTACATGATATGATCTTTACAAATGACATGTTTAGTGTAGTTTGTAAGGTTACTATTGCAAACTTATTGTAAACACCTGACAAAACATGTTTAAAAGTCTATGTATTTGTGTATTTGTAAGAAAAGCTCCCTGTAAAAGCCTCCTAGCTAAATGAACCACCCCTTAGGGAGGCTACAGGGACTACTGTTGGATAAGACAGCGCTAAGGACCATGTAAACGTAGCAAAAGGATGTCAAATTCATTCCCTCAGTTTCTCTGACTATAATGTAGAAAATGAAGCATGAAGGAGGGACTTCTATCTGACCCATAAAAATGACCTTTGTAGTCGTAATCTAAAACAATTCAGTGATTCAGTAAATAAAATCAAGTAAAGACTTTTTAGGTTACACGAAAAATATATTTTCCAGTTTACTTTCTTAAACAATGGGCAAACGCTTTATCCATTGCAGAAACAAACAACAAACAATGCTAAAACACACACACACACACACACACACATTAATGTAAGACAATTAAAACAAAAACATGATTGAAATATGAATGTACATACTTAAATTCTGAAAACGTACCGCTATATAGATTTCTGTAGAAAGACAAATATGTCCCAGGAGCTACATTTCACGAATACACCAGAGGCCACTGTGTACGATTTTTCAGATCTCCAATTTCTCTTGCGAGCACCTGCTGATCTAGCATTAATCTACCAGAGGCCGCTGTCGATTGACTGACTGGCCAATCGGCTGACCCGCCTCCTCCTTCTCTAAACCCAACCAATAGTGTTTTCAAAAGCGCCGCCTGACCCGCCCACCCACTTCCCTAAACCCAACCAACAGTTTTAAAAAAGCAATTCAGAATTTTTTTTTTCTCATTTTTACATTTTCAGATTTTACCACACTCACCCTGTTACTTGTTTATTTTATTTTTTGACTTCTACCTGCTTTCTGAAACCGTTTTTCACCGAACTCAAACCCCGTCATCGTGGTCAACTCCACTCTGCTTTTCAAGTCCGCCGATGTACATGGCTAGCTAACTAGACAAACTGGTAGCAGTCGGAAAAATGGCCGCTTGGAGATAAGTGGTCAGCTGGTAAGTACGAAAAGGAACGGCGTCATACCGCTGCGTAGCGTTCGTTTTAAAGACGAAATGCAGTCATATATACTTCTGGCTACATAATTAATGATCTTCAGTAATGTATATAGGGCTACATTTTCAGAATGAGCCCGTGTTGGAAATCTCAGATGGCCAGATGGTGAATCATCTGTAAATTTTGTGTGTTATTAAAAGTTTAGCATAAATGTGTAATTTGAATAAATAGTAATCATACAGATGACTACTGAGATAGCATTCTAAACTGATACAAGAATAGACCTGGATACCATGTGTCACAACATGCACATAACATGAAATGCATATGAATTGAAACGCTCACAATTTTGTGTTCGAAATCTTTGCTTCTCTACAGAGAAATATCACACAAACCTAATGATTCAGGGCAAATTTAGAAAGCAGTTTAATTTTTAATTATGGCCATCTGACATTAGAGGAGAAACATCTCATCATCTCTAACAAGATACCCAAGCTTGTGGAGGTATCAATTAAAATGGCAGATTTAATTATATCATTAATTCAAGTCAAGCGAGATAAGCTGCTTCAGTGCAAAAAAGCACTATTAAAGATGTATGAATGTTGAGAGAATGCACATGAGTCTTAGTAGATGTAATATCACACTTGACAATGAAGGCACTTAATCGGTGTACGCTTGGAAAAGCAGGGACTGGGCATTATGGCCGAACATCTGTAGAACACATTGATTTTACAAGGCTCTTAAGTGAGGCAAATGTTTTCTAAGCATCGATTAAAACAGCAGATGACATGACGGGAGATAAAACCACAAAGTAGCCTTATAAGAGTGAAGCCAAATTGTTATAAGATGATAATTAATGGTGCCCATCCTCAAGTGTGTCTAATGCTTTTGATAGCAGTGGATTAAGTAAAGAAAAGCACTGGAGGAGACAAATAATCCCTGTGCCCATAAAATGTAATTCTGATTCAATTGCAGTTGAGAACATAACCTGTTAAGAAAAGCGAAAAGACTTGTGGAAACTGTGACAAAAAAACGTCATCTGCATATTTATAATAACAGGCTTATACTATCTGCTTCTTTCTTAAAGGTATAGTCACTCAAATATGTACATTTTGTCATAATTTACTCACATTTATTACATTTCAGGCAAAGAGGGAAAATATTTAACAACAAGCCAGGGTTTCTTTTCCATGTAATTACAACCAAAATCATGAAGAAGTTGCAGAACCTGGCCATAGAAATGGAGTAAGAAATGTATAGTGCGGAATGTCACCGAATATTAGATTAACCAGGTATAAGTTTAAGTACGGCGACACGGTGGCTCAGTGGTTAGCAATGTCGCCTCACAGCAAGAAGGTCACTGATTGAGTACCGGCTGGGTCACTTGGCATTTCTGTGTAGAGTTTGCATGTTCTCCCCGTGTTCGTGTGGGTTTCCCCTGGGTGCTCCGATTTCCCCCATAGTTCAAAGGGATGCAGTGTAGGTGGATTGAACAAATTAATTGGCTGTAGTGTATGAGTGTGTTTGTGAGAGTGTATGGATGTTTCCCAGTATTAGGTTGCAGCTGAAAGAGCATCCGCTGTGTGAAACATATGCTGGATAAGTTAGTTGTTAGTGGCACTGTGGCGACCCCTGATGAATAAAGAGACTAAGCCGAAGGAATTGAATGAATGAATGAATGAATGAAGTTTAGGTAATTTTATTGTGTAAATTCCAGATAACATTTCTTTTCAATTTTAACATAAACTCTCTATTTTAGAGAATTTCCCTCATCAGTCATCACGTATGTAGGCTATCAACTAAAAATTCTTTTCTTCACTTTTTTAAACTGAAAATCGTGGGGTAGTTCCGTTGACTACTTTATTACACATGTATGACCATTCCTGGGGCTTGGCATCTTCAGCCCCCATTCACTGTCACTTAATAAAAACAACATTCCTCAAAACGTCTGTTTTCTGTTCTATAGAAAAGAAGTTCATGCAGAAATAAGAACAACAGCACCAAGTTCAGGTAACTCAAATTCACGCGAGCAAACTATTCCTTTAAGCATATTTTCTTTCCATGTACGCTGCATTCTTCACAGTGGCATAAAAGTAAACACTCCGCTTTCTGCAGTGGCTTCGCGTTAACTTGACTCTCTCTCCTTTCAGCCCACATAAACATGGACACTCTAGCGCTGCTGTTGTGATTTCTGCTTTCTGTCCAACATGCCGTCCATTTACGCTGCACCACTACAGAAGCCACGATAATACAAACAATTCATTAATAATGTCGAACGGCTTATTTGCATGGCAGACTCGTTTGCGCTATAGGATTTGCTGAAAGAAGGCTTCATATATCTGGCACCGCTTTACCATTCGCAATCGTATTCATATCTTTCTAGTACATAAACACATTATACAGTTGTTTCGTGATCATATTAGCCATATAATGACTATGTAACCAGAGCAGACTTCAGTATAACGGCGCGAAAACACAATGCGCCCGAGCTGCAAACCTGACCGTTATTTTTACCGTTCAGCAGTCAAGGCTGCTAGCAACAGGCCGGGATGGAGCGAACTCGCCGGCGAGAAAAACGTCGTTTTCCTCAACATAATGCGGTCGTAAGCAACGGCGATAGACTTACCTTGTTTTGGCACAGGCGAACTGGTATCTCCACAGCGCGTATGTTTTTTAATGAAAGGGATGCTTCGCGAGTCGTGGCGGAAACAGGAACTGGAGAGCTTGACTGCTGCTGTCTGAATTCTCACTGCTGGGCTCTTGAGGAGGCTGCTCGGCTGTCACTGGGCTGCACTGCGCATGCGTGTGTCAGATCACCAAGATACAAGTGTTCCTCGGCACTGAGGACAATTTCTTGGATCTCATTATTCATGGTTTTGCCTGCGTAATGCGACTGATTTCCTCCGTATAAATGTGACAAATAGGCATTCAACTAATGAGACCGCAGAAAAAGCAATTTAAAGCGACCGACCATGTGGGACTTTATAAAAAAGAATAATAATGAAAAAAAAACACTATTATGCAAATATAAGACACTCTAGGGTGGTACAGATTAATACATATTCAATTTCTAATAAACATACAGTCTGACATAAGGCCTGAAAATGTAACGTTCAGTGTTTCCATTCTGAACATAATTAGATTGTACTGGGAACTTCTGTTAGCACTGTTTATATAGGCTGTACATTATGTAGCATTTTGTAGCTTCATATGTTTTGACATACAGTTGAAGTCAGAATTATTAGCCCCCCTGTTAATTTTTTTCCACTATTTCTGTTTATCGAAGAGAAGATTTTTTCAACACCTTTCTAAACATAGTTTTAATAACTCATAATAACTGATTTATTTTTTTCTTTACCATGATGACAGTAAACAATATTTTACTAGATATTTACAGCTTAAAGTGACATTTAAAGGCTTAACTAGGTTAATTAGGTTAACTAGGCAGGTTAGGGTAAATAGGCAAGTTATTGTATAACGATGGTTTGTTCTGTCGACTATTGAAAAAAATGCTTAAAGGGGCTAATAATATTGACCTTAAAATGATTTTTAAAAAAATTAAAAACTGCTTTTATTTAAGACAAAATAAACAAATAAGACTTTTTCCAGAAGAAAAAAATATTATCAGACATACTGTGAAAATTTCCTTGCTCTTCATAATTTGGGAAATGTTTAAAAAAAAAAAAAGTAAAATCAAAGGGGGGCTAATAATTCTGACTTCAACTGTATATACAGTACATTTAAATATTTTATATTTTGCTTTCATTTCACTACTTATTGATTCAGAATACTGTCTTCAAATAAAAATTGGTTCGAAATGGTGCAATAAACAGATTTTTTGGTGTTGCTTTACAAAAGGTCTCATAAGTAACATTAACTAACAATAAACAATACATTTTACAGCATTTATTAACCTTCACCAATGTTAATCATTCATTCATTTTCTTTTCGGCTTAGTCCCTTTATTCATTAGGGTTCGCCACAGCAGAATAAACCGCCAACTTATCCAGCACGTTTTACACAGCGGATGCCCTTGCAACTGCAACCCAGTACTCGAAAAGCTAATGTTAATTAAAATATCAAAATATGTCGATCCACAGCACATTAAATATTATACAGACATTTTTTTAAGATTTTAATATTTATTATTGATAGTTTATGAAAACTAATGAAGTTTGCTAAGATTATCAGGCACATAAAAATATAAAGCTTTACCTGTAGTTGGTGCATAAAACCCTTTAAATTACCCTTACTGTATGACATAATTTATAATTATGAGATAAGCAGTAATTAGAAAGTCATAATTAGGATAAAAATGTGTTATTACAACTTTATGACGTATGTATTAATTTCAAATGATAGATGATATGATTAGCATTGTAGTTCTTTATCATTTTCTCTCTTTTTAACACACACACACACACGCACGCACACGCACATAGTGAGTATGATTGTAATCATTATTACATCACTCCCACCCAGTGGTCTAACTGTGGAATCACATGTTCCTCTCATTGGGTTTTGTAAACATGAAGCAAGGACATGCATGTTATATATGTTGGCGACTATACTGCATCATACCGTCAAGTCATAAAACTGAAGTATGTTAAGACATTATAGACGTAGCAGTAAAACCTTCTGTATAGCAGCTTTAAAACATAATGCAAGATTATTATTGAGGCCGTGTGAATGCGTTTTACTCAAATTTGAGTATTTTTCAGCTATTATTCATCATGAAAGTAGATTAGCACAACAAAATAAAACAAATGAAGTGCTCCAGTTTTTTACGAGCTGCGCGAATGACATTCCCATATGTGTTTTCATGTATGTTTTAAATAGCGTTTTAAATGATAGATTTAATATTTACATTTCTTTATGCTAGCTCGCTGTCACATTCATTTTCGATCATTTTGCTTGTTAGAATAATTATATTCCCCATCCACATGGCAACGCGGCCAGCGATGTTTCTGCTGTCCAGTGGATCCGCGGCTCGTTGCTTGTCGGAAGCATCTCTTTGCGCACGCGCCGTGCGTCAGGGCAGTTCCATAGCAACCTCAGAGAACAACATGGTGAGTGTCCATCCTATTATTTCTGCCTTTAATACGGTTTATAATGCGATGTCACTGAGAGTAAATGTATAGTCTATAAAAGGAGGAAATCAGGAGTTTGGTGTTGAATGTAACGGGAAGCTATTACGCAGGCTGGATTACAAGCTGCATTGATGTTCATGACTTGTGTCAGACAGTTGCAGCACACAAACATTTAGCCATATTGATAGCTGTTTGAATCAGTCATTGGTTTGAATATTAGTTAGTTGGGAAATTTAAATGCTTTGTAGCTATTCGTTTTAGCTGAGTAATCATGTTTAGTTAAGATTAGACTACAAAACATAACCGAGGACATAGCCAGCTTGTAAATTAGCATCTGTGTTTATCAGCGTGAGAGCTGGTGATTAAAACACTGATAATGCAGGATCTAACGTTATGTCCTGCTTCTCTGCTTTTAGCTGTCCCGTAAATCGTTACTGTAATAGAAAATCCATAACAGCATTTCATTATTTCAGCATTTCACTAATCATAAACTGTTTATTAATTAGTAAAAGTTAAAACTGTAAATGTTGTGATTGTTATTGCCACAATACTGTATATATTCACATTCTTATCACATTCTTCATACACTTTTTACAGTACAAAGATGTATGACATCTATTCTATATTGATAATTTTACACTAATTATTTTGACGCTTAAAAGTGTTCCATAAATGTTGTTTTAAATAAATAAAAAATAAACAATAAGTGTTTTGAGGGTCATTTGTTAATAAATCATTTGTTAATTGTTAATAACATACAGTAGCTTGTTCATAGAGATCAAGAGGCTTCATATATTATTTCCTCTTAACTGCATTTTTACCATGATTAAGACAAAACATTCTCTTACATTGTTTTCATGTAATTGTGTGTGTTTTCAGGCAAAAGCAACAACTATTAAAGAGGCCCTGGTGAAATGGGTAAAACATTTAATGCCAACTTAAGTTTGTTGATTAACTTTTCTAAATTTTAAACATTCCTTGAGTAAAATGTAAGTTCTGCTCTGTGTTAATTTAGGAATTGCATATATTGATTGTAAAGATTTTATTTGTTTGTTTTTTTACTAGGAGGAAAAAACAGGCGAAAAAGCAAATGAAGCTACTGCAGTAAAGCTTTATGGTCAAATCCCTCCCATTGAAAAAATGGACGCATCTCTCTCTAATCTTGTCAACTGCGAGTAAGTATTAAAATTTAACTCAATTTTTTTTGTGTATTGTCTTATACATCAGCTACCATGTGTGTCTGATATAATAACTCACTGTTAGATCTGTATTGTTTCCGTCCTTCCCAGAAGATTGTCCTTGTCTACAAACTGCATTGAAAAAATTGCCAACTTAAATGGTCTAAGTAAGTACACCTTTCAAAAGCTTAACTTGTGTGTGTTTCTTATGGTCTCTGAATATTATGTTTCTATTTTTCTTTTAGAAAACCTTAA
>CAIGQQ010038941.1:2652093-2720424 GCA_903798035.1 Danio albolineatus | reverse complement strand
CCAAGGACATGCGGTATAGGTGAATTGAATAAACTAAATTGGATGTAGTGTATGAGTGTGTGTGAATGGGTGTGTATGGGTGTTTCCCAGTACTGGGTTGTGGCTGGAAGGTTTTTTTTGTGCTTGTGTGACCATGTGTGTGTGTGTGTGTGTGCGCACCTATGTGTATTCAAAAGATTTTTTTTTTATTAATACAGTTTTTTTAAATTTATGTCAACATTTATTTATTATAATATATAACATTTATTTAGATATTGATAACATTTATAGAGCATTAAAACCAGTAAAGAACTGAGAATAACTTTTTTGGTATTATTATGTCATAGTTGTGTAAACATTCCCTAAAAGCTAGAAATCATCTTCAGAATGTCTTCTGCTTCCATATCTTCTGCTGTCATAGGAGGCTGTGGGTGATACTCTGGAAGAGCTGTGGATCTCTTATAACCTCATAGAAAAACTTAAGGGGATTCATGTCATGAAGAAACTTAAAGTCTTGTACATGTCCAACAACTTAGTGAAGGAGTGGGGTGAGTGTAATAGCAGCTTTAATCACGTTGTTTCAAAGATGAAGATTTTATGAGGCTGTTTGTTTCCTTAGGTGAGTTTCTGAAGCTGGCAGATCTTCCATCGTTGGTTGACCTTGTCTTTGTGGGAAACCCATTAGAAGAAAAGTATTCTGCAGATGGCAACTGGATAGAGGAGGCTACTAAGAGACTTCCTAAACTCAAAAAGCTAGATGGTAAATAGCACATATAACCTTCTATTTGCTCTTTGGTTTGACTTTTTTTTAGTTAACAAAAATCTTGCAGAATTTGGTTATAGCTACATGAACACAAACAAACAATAGATAATACTGTAAAAACAATAATGGCTATGATTCAGAAAGATTAAATAAATTATGTTTGTCTACTTGTAGTCCAAAATGACCAAAAAAGTAAACTAATTTAAGCCTAGCGGTTGTTTGCGGTTGATTATCCAAACAGAATCTAACTTAAAGTTTTTATCAATACCAATTCGGTTTCGATTTGTACATTTATTTCTTTATTTTATTATTATTACATTTTGAAACTTGAAGTGCATTGAATAATGATAATCCTTTTCATTTTTAGGGAACCCTGTCATCAAACAAGAGGAGGAAGCTGAAGGGGAGAGTTAATGCAATTTATTTTTAATATTCTAAAGTTGGTGCATTTTTATTCTTCAAACACCAGCATTTTAACTCTGTATTTTTTTAAATCTGTGCAATATTTGCATTTTTATGTGTATTTATATGGAATTAAGCTACAAAATGAACTACATCACTTTTCTTGAGAGTTAACACTATTTGAATATATTTGAAAAGCACATACCCTTGATGCCATTTTGTTAGCTTTACCACAATTAGAGATATATACAATCATATTTAAATTAATGCAGAAGTACTGATTGGATGGTACTAATTTCTTACACTGAAAAAACTGTCATTGTCATTTTAAACTGATATTTCTACTCCATATTACCATTAAAAAGAACTTGATTCAACCTTTTGACTTGAATAACCACAAAATGTAAACGTTGCCATATGAAGTAAATATTAGAAGGTAATGTCAAAACATTCTTGTACTTTTTTTCAGGGTGACCAATAACATGTTAAATTGCACACAGGAAGAATAAAAAAAGGGATGGATTTATGCATTGAGTGTATGGCATTGGCTTGAACTGTTTCTTTTAGTGGTGCTATGTTTTAGTATTTCTCTCTTAGGAGTCTACTTACAAAAAAAAAACTACATTAATGACTTCACAATAGGACTTTTAATACCAAAAAGCATGTTTCTAAAAAGCACATAAGCAAAAAAAAGTGATGCATTTTCAGGTTATTCAATTGCCATACAGTTTAATTACTGTGTATTATCACACTACTGTACATGTGGAAGCTGCACAATGAAAGCAATTTAACACCTTGTAGCACGAGTAACTTGAGTTTACTGTAGCCAAAGGCACCATAGTAATACTGTAATTAAAAGATTTTGGAATCTTTTCCTGTACACAAATTTATAAGCATGATTACATTTTGTATTCTGAGCATGGTTTAATGTTATTTCCACCTGTCTACTAGTTTCAAACTTTTTGTTGTTGTTGTTGTTTACTGTGTTTCACATAAGAAAATAAACTATTTTATCCTCTGTGCACATGTTACATTGTAAGCGTTTCATTATTATTTTAAAAAGCAAATTAAATGTGGTTTTATTTAGGGGGGTAATGACTAGCCTTTAACAGTAGGGGGCAGTAAAGTTCTTTAAAGCTGTAAACCATTTTCCTTTACTTAAATTTCTGAATGAATTATACAATTATATGTATGTGTATATTAAATATACATCTGACTACGCTAAGCATAAAATGACAACATAAATATTGTATCAGGTTTTGTTTTGTGTTCATATCTCAGTTAACAGTTATCCTTAATATTACATTAATAAGTTGTTTCATATGACAGCAAATGGTATTTGGTAACTGTTTATATATCAATACAGTTTCCTACAACTTTATTTTGTTTTAAAGAATATTGTGTGGGGGCAAAAATCTGTCCGCAGCATAATATTAACCGATTAACACACATGCTTTTGGATTCTTTTCTTTCTTTATTTCAAACATATACCATTTTTGTGGAGTGGGAAAAAAATAAGAAGAATAAAACAATATACAGACTAATCAACTTCGCGTAGTATGACGTTTCTAAAAAAGTAGGCTGTCTACAATTCTTATTGGTCAGAACTCACGTCAATCTTTTACCGCGCCAAAACGACAACTAATCAAAACAGCGTGAAGTCCCACAACTAGGAAGTGACTGTTGCTTAACGACTATTGCTGCTGTCAACAAGCGAAATGTTGGTATTATAAGCAAAATGCAGCGTGCAAAGAGTGTAAAAGTGAAAGAAGTCATAACGTCTCTTTGTAAACTACTGTCTGGATTAAACGTCGAGGCAATACCGACAGCTGAGACATTCAGGAGAGCAAAATTCAACAGAAAAGATGCGGTAAGACCTGAATGGCCATTTCTAATGGTTCTTGAAATTATTTAACGTTTTATAAAATGATATAATGATGATATTTAATGTTTAAGGTTGTTATTTAACGTTACTTGTAAAATGACATGATAATACCACGCTTAGTATTCAATTTAGTCAGTCGGAGATAACAGATAGATAGATAGATAGATAGATAGATAGATAGATAGATAGATAGATAGATAGATTGATGGATTGATGGATTGATGAGTAATAAGTTTACAGACACAGAGTAAGAGCAATTCCAGCATTATGGATGTGACATTTGCAGTAAAAACTCAAAACATAAACGCACAGAAAAGGTATATGTTAACCCAATATTCCAACATCTTTTTATTTTTACCAAAACAACTATACACAGAGTTATGGGATAAGAAAAATATAAATCTGTAAACATTTTTTATACTTTAAATAAGGAAAATAAACATGCGTTATGGATGTGACAAAAAAAGTCTGGGAGTTTGCAGCATACAACATACTTTGTAGAAAGTCTTTGAATTAAACTGCACATCCCAAAAGACATAATGCTAATCTAAAGGATAAGAGTTGGCTCTTTATAGAACAAATATTATAGATTTTATTTTATTTTACTTTTTTGCCTTTATGGGGAAAAAGTGTTGTTATGGATGTGACACTTTTCTTGGACGTGAAACTTTTTTTTTATGGCAAGGTTGACATTAGCATGGAATTGCTCGTAAACATGTAAGTACAGAAACTAAAACAGAAATTATTTAAAAATCTAATTATCATAAAATAATACTAAATACAGTTTAAATAAATGATACATTTTTATTGACATGATGTTTGTATAAATCAGGAGTATGAAATTATATATGTAACAATTTGATTAAAATAAGTATCAAAAACCATAATATGTTATAAGATGTGTGAAAGAATAAATACAGTGCTATATTAAATAGAAAAATGTATTGTAACTTATCAAAAACTGTTTTTTTTTTCAAACAAGTTTATATACATATTTGATAAGCATAGTAGAGTAAGCAATTAGCAAAGTCATTATTTATCATATAGTTGGGTTTTTATAAAAGCATCTTCATAGATATCTTTTGTAACAATTTAGGACAAGGGTCCCTCGCACGAGAATTGTCATATTTGGGGTCTGTGGCATCTAAAAGACTCTAAACTTAAGATATTATGAAAATATCAACATGCTTTTACCATCTAGTACCATTATTATACAGCATTACTGAGCACTCCTCTCTCTTTCTAATTTAATTTAGTGTAATGTAATAGATAACTCATCATTAACTAGATAAAACTTGCTTAGTGTGCTTAAAAAATCTGCTTTGCTTTCAGGCAGTGGACATGTGGAGTTTGTTAAATAGGCTTCTGCAGAGAGCCTTCGCACTGGACTGTGCGTGCCGGGACTCTAAACACCAAGAGTTTGGTAAAATTGATCATTGCCTGTAACTGCAGTCCATATGTGATGCATTACTGTTTGTACTACCTACCGTGTTGTGCTTGCAGACACACAGCTGCTGTTTGTGAGGAGCGCTCTGTGTTACTGTGGCTATGGAGCTCCGTGGGTGGTGGAGCCCAGGCCCCCGAGTCACATAGACGAGATGGAGAGCCGAGATCTGCTGCTGGCGCTCGGCTGGCTGCTGGCATCAGGAAATCTGCTGGACTTCCTGCTGGCAGAGAAGGTTTATCAGTTAGACACGCTCTCTTCTGCACCAACGGTGAGACCTGGGGTTTTGGTGCTCTGATAATAGGGGAGATAACAAAATTTGCCCTTTGCTTTTAATTTTGGTAATGGAAAAACACTTGTGTTGTTTTATATAAGGCCAACAGAGAGCAGTACAACACTACAGAAACTTATTTTCTACTAGATATTCTTTAAAAAAAGGAACTGTGTTGATTTTTAAATCACATTAGCAGCCTCTCAAGATCATTACAAAAGATGCTAAAGAGTTAACTTGTGGTTTGGCTGTCTAATCTAATACAATTCTAATGAAAAGCAATCATGAATGAAACACACTGAATAAAAATCCTGTGTACTATTAGGATCAATTTGTAAGGCTGTTTCACTCCTTTTGAAAGCCTAATTGGTTGAGTCTGAAAAAAAAACAAATCTAATGGAGGTATTCTAAGTGTCTATTTCATCTTTTTTAGTGATGGTGTTTGCTAAGACAAACTTGACTTTTGCTCGTACTGTAGATAGGGAGAACGATACTATTCTTAAACGGATAGTTCACCCTAAACTAAAAATGATGTCATTATTTACTTCTTTTCTTTCGGTTGAACTCAAAAGAAGATATTTAGAAAAATGTTTTTACTTCCACAGTATTTGTGTTTTCCTTTTATGGAAGTCAATGGTTACAGGTCTATAGCTTTTTTTTTTACAAAAAACATCTTCTTTTGTGTTCAACAGAAGAAACATTTGAAGGGGTGTGTAAATAGTAAGTGAAGTTAAATTTTTGGGTTGAAGTATGTCTTTAAGTTTACATCAGTTGAATTTATTTTGTACTGTTTATCTATAGTTATTAAAGGGGTGGTCCACTACGATATCATATTTTAAACTTTAGTTGATGTGTAATGTTGCTGGGTGAACATAAACAAAATCTCTGAATGTAATATGCTCAATTACAATATGCAAAGGGAGACATTGGCTTTTTCAGAGTAACAGTAGCTTGGCAAAGCCTACAGCAAACAAAGTTTGAGGACTACAAAAAAATACATCCGGGTTAATGATGTCATTAACCCTTCAGGTTACACACATACACCATGTGCAGCAAAGGGATGTGACTAGAGGCACTGTAATGTTATAGCAAACAAAGCTAAAATGCTGTCTAAACACTGTAATTGTCACTGCTATATCCACAGAGCTTCTTCTGTTTCTGTTTTGGGGATTTTTAAGGACACGACACAAAGAGAGAAGTGTTTGCAGTTTAATCTTAATTATGTTCCAGAAAATTATAAAAAAAAGATAAAGCTAGCATTTGAGAAAGGTCATTTACAGTTACACTGACTGACAGTTACAGTATGTACACAGCAGAGGTGAAGCGTGTGCTAATAGAGGCATGACGCTGCCATTATGTTAGCTGACCAATCAGAGCCTCTTGAGGACAGGCTTTAAGAGGAACTAGGAATTTTTTTTTTTACAAATGAAGCATGAGCACACATTGCTTTGCACCCTATAAACAAAACCAAGCCTTAAAAATACACTCTGAATCACCCCTTTAATTAATTCGCAACTAGTATGACTTTGTGTAGAAGTATTTTACTGTGAATAAAAGGAATCTGATTTATGATTTCCACCTGTTTGGATGAAATCAGTGTAGAAAAAACAACAAGAACAAGGACAAAAACCCTTGTAAATGTACATTTGAGGATAATTTTCTCAAGGTGTGCTTTTTGTTTGTTTGTAGCAAGTAAGCTAGCAACCACCCAGAACACTCCACAAATCATATAACAACACCCTGGCAACCACTGTGGTGGTGAGTTTGGCAGGCACTGCTCACTTTAGCTTCTGCTTTCTCTTATTTGAACTAATCTAATTGTCTTTAAATGAAATTGAAAGAGAGCAGAATGATTTAAAATCCTGTTTGATTTTTTGGATCAATTTTAAGTTTATTAATTAGATGAGTCAGTGTTTTCAGACTTGGTTTATGCACTGCCAAAACCCATTATTATACCAAACCAAAAATGTGTTGCATTTGTTTCAAGCTTTTATCAGCATTTATTAGTATTATAATAATAATATAATGCATATCATAACGCAGAAGAAGAAAAAAACTATTGTTCTTTAATACCCTCGGAAAGACATTTATTATGCAAAAAAAGGAGTGTTGCAAATTTTTTTCTTAACTCTTGCTGCATGAATCTTCGTCTTTATGATGTCTCTCTACATGTGCACATACATTATATCAGTATATTGAGCACCACATCAGCATATTAGAATGATTTCTAGAGGATCTTGTGATACTGAAGCCTAAAGTAATGGCTGCTTAAAATTCATCTTTGTGATCAAATGAATAATGTTTTAAAAGGCATTCAAACAGAAAACCTTTTCTTTTTATTTGTAATTGCTAAATATTTCACATTTAACCACTGTTTTACTGGATTCTGGATCAAACAAATGCTGTCTTGGTAGAGGCATAGGAAACTGTAGAAACATTTAATATCTATTTTGGTGACAATGTGCTTTTGAATGATACTGTAGTTTGCAGACTGCTGTAATTAACTTCTAAACCATTGCTAAAAGCAGCGCTGTTTAAACTGTTAATTACTAAAAAGGGTAAAAGCGTTATTGTTTTTTTTTGTTTGTTTTTTTTTTGTTTGTGTTTTTAATCTTTCATCATCCTTGAGTAATAATTTCAGTGTTATGGGTTTAACAAAGCAAACTCAAAATCTCCCTTGGAAGAATACAAGAATGTTTCTGTATAGCTATTGTAGTTATTTTTTCATAACATGTTTGTGGACTTATAAGATCCCCCAGGGTCTAATTAGTGGGCAGAATGATCTAATGGCATGTGGATCAGGGGAGGAACTCGTGGTGAAGAAGGATCAAGAACTTCAGGCACTGCAGTGGCAATATGGGAAACTGAGACTCCAGTGGAAAAGCTTACTTTCAGCCCAGGTGGAAAGGTCCAAATTCACCCATAGGGTGAGTCACTCAACTATAAAAACAGTTAAAAAAATTATATTAAGTTTACATCATACAATTTTGACTTCTTTTCCTCACAATTGAGGCAAAAAATAAAACAATTCTGATTTATTACATAAAAGTTTGGAATTGAAAGAAAAAAGATTATATTTCACTGATAGGTTTTTGATTTCTGTGTTTATTTCAGTTAAGAATTGATAGACTTTCTCACTATTCTCTCTTCAGCTTTTTACTTTAAAGTTCAATTTAAACTTTTTTTGATAATTGTTTTGGTTAATAATCTTACAATTGCAACTTTCTATGCAAAGTCACAATTTTGAGGAAAAAAAAAAATCAAAATGGCAAGAAATTCAGAATTTGAAGATTTTGGCCTCTATTTTAACGATCTAGATGCAATGTCTAAAACACATGGCGCAAAGGCATTAAGGGCATGTCTGAATGCACGTTTGCTATTTTAAGGACAGAAAAATATGGTTTGCGCCCCGGTGCATGGTCTGACTGGATTGTGCTTTATTCTCATAATACGTTATGGGTGTGTTTTAGAGCATAACGTGCATTAAACCAATCAGAGTCTCATCTCACATTCCCTTTAAGAGTCAGTTGCGTCACACCTTGGTGCATTCGCTATTTACATGGCGGACTTTGTAAGTGGAAAAAACTGAATACTAGCAACCAACAGTTTAACAGACCATCTGCAGCGCGAGGATATAGAATGAGCCTCCTCTATTCGGCCTCTTTACTTTTTCTTTACTTTACTTTTATTCTTTACTTAACCCTTTTTATTTCGGAAGTACGAAAACGGTGTTGTATGCACTTCACTGAAGACATCCATTAGCCTACATATTTATTTTTGTTTAAGCACAAAGATTTGTTTCATAACTATTTCTAAATCAGTTCTAATTTGCAACAAAGGAATAAATGAACAATTATAACGAAGTGTGGTCAGAAAACTGAGTTATATCCAAACATGCTTCCTATTGCCCCATATGGTGACTCATATGTCTCCAAAACCCGACAGACGGACACATTTAAACTTGTTTTTATTAAATATGCATATAACAAATACTATTACTACTAATAATATTATACTATTGCAAACTGTCATGAATAAACTGAAAAAAGGTGAAGAGTCACTGAGGCGAAGAAAGCATTGAGGCAGTGGTTTTTATATTTTTGTAGAAAATAGGCATGGGCCGGTATAAGATTCTGACGGTATGATAACTTTGGATAAAAATATCACGGTTTCACGGTATGATGGTATTGTGTTTACTGCTCTAAAATATATTCTTTTTTTAAGTGTCTGGCTAAAAAACAAAACCTTTTCCCCTTTTGAACACAATATATTTTATTGTGAGAAACATTTAAAGTATTTTGGAGCTGTAAGCATGTCAGGCTAAATAATGAAAATGAATTATTGACTTCTGCAGTCTTCATTTGTTTTAAAAACACAGATTTCTTTACAATTTACACCTAAAAAACAAACAAAAAAAGTAAAAAAAAAATCATACACACACATTACCTTAGGAACGGTATAGCAGAAAACCATGCCTAGAAGGACTTTATTTTTTGTAACAGTTTAATCCTTAATATATATATATATATTTCATTTGTAAAGATATTTGTGTATTGCTGTACATCCTGTGTGTATTAAGCAATGTTTAAGCGTTTGTACCTGCATAGGCGCATAACTAACACGCTTTGCGCTGGACTTTAGACAAGCTCTTAGTTGGTCAATGGCACGATCTGTTTCAGTTCCTCAAAATAGCAATGCACCAACAATGTGCCTTAACACACCTCCTTTTTAAGATCAGCATGCCCATGAGTCCACAAAGTGGTTCAAATTGATTTGCTATTTAAACAACGGGCCACAAAATGTGAAAATTACTGTTGCCATGGTCTGAAAATAGCAAGAAATCACGCCAAATACATCTTGCGCCTTATGATGTATGATAGGACCCATAAACTCAGATTTGCAAGTAAAAACAACATTAGATTTCACGTTTATAGTTTGTTATATTTTTCTAAAAGATTCTCTGCTTACTTGTAATTTAGAATTGTTTAAAAAACGTTATGTTGTGAAATGATGAAAATAGCATATTTGAATATAAATGTATAAAAAAAATCCTGTGATCTCTTTCTCTAGGTCATCTCCAGTATCAGTCCCTCTGCTGTCTGTCATCCTCATGCCACTGGTTCCCATCAAACCAACATGACATCCACTGCACTTGACAAGGTGACATGAAAACGCTGAACCATTTTAATGAAATATGGACACCAGAACACGTCAGTCTTAAGATGTCCTACTGGGCAAGTGTCATGACTTCAGGCCCTTGATCATTGTTATTACATGACATGTGACACCTTTTACTCATTTAGATTCTCTCCAAAGATTTCTCAGCGCATTTGTATTCCTTCAGTGTAGGTTAAGTGCTTCTATCCGTCATCAGCGCATATGGTGATCAGCGCTCGATAATAACTGCCGTAAGCTAGGTAACAAGCTCATTTCAATCGGCGAATGATTGCACACAGCTGTCAATGTGTTTTTCATCCCCTGGCTTTTTCTAGAGAAGGTTGTAATGAAGCATCTACCTCAGCACACCCGCCGTCCTGTTCTTTGGTGTGACACATTGACAAGGTGGGAAATCCTGCTTGTTTGAACAGCGTGGATCTTGATCTTTAAAGTCAAAAGGCCTACTTTCTCCTGTTCCCTTTCCTGTTCTCTTGTTCTTTAGAGGCTTTGTTAGAGTATTTTATCTCAGAAAAAAGTCTCCCTACTGACATCTAATGAAGGGGCTGTTTTTGTCAAGCAGGTTGTTTAGAGTGTATGAGGGAAAAGTGTGAAAAGGAAAAAGGTGGCAAGTAGTGAAAGTGAGCAAAAAAAAGAAGAGTTTTTTTATGTTTCTGCCTAGGGATCAGATTCTTTTTTTAACAAGGAGGATAGTTATTTGTTACTAGTATAAGCAAAATGTTCAGTGCAACAAGCAAAATACAGCATTTATTTATTAACTAAACCCCATTGTGACATCCAGTGAAGGGAATAAGCAGCGATACTTTTTTCTGTAACGAGTAATCAAATGAGTTACTATTTCCCCCATTACAACACCGTTCTCTTTACTGACAATAAAAAGCACATTACTATAATTGAGAACACTCTTTCTCTGAATTTCTCTTTCTCTGGGGTATGCATGTGTTCGGAGCTGGGGCGGGACACATAACCAACCAGTGATGATGATTTGTGGGTTTGTGAACGTGGTGTAACTGAGAGCTTGATGATTGGCTTAGAGTACATTTCAATCATATGCCAATCAGAGGCAGAGTGGGGTGGGTGTTCACACAAGCACATGCACAGTCAGCGGCACACACCAACAACCTGGGGGCTGTTTCATAAGAGTTGTTTAGAAAAGTGGGGATTAAAGTCACAAACCTGACTTCAATGAGCCGAACTAAATGTACACGCATAAATTGGTTCCATAACAGCAAGTTGAAGATCTAACTAATCTGAGTTAAGTTTAAATAATCTAGATAGCTGCTCGTGCACGTTACTGTCGTGAAACCCTGTAGGTCGAGCATAGATGCATCATTTTTGTTGTATGCTACCATAGCAACTACGATGAAAGAAAGAGCTCTGAAATGAGACACAGCTGTGTATGTTCACAGCGAGTCAACAGCGTTTGTTTTTAAAGTTCAAAAATATAATAATTTATACACAAAATTCAAAAACTACGGCTTGCAATAAAGCAAGAGAGAAGGCTGACAGGAAATTGCAGATCGTCTCAATAGGCTACATATGTAGCAATATATTTTAAAATATAGGCCATTATTTAGGCCTATTAATGTTAAATTAAATTAAATATTTGTCATAATATGTTGAAATTGTGCTTGCGTGCGCGCTTACTGCCAATTGTTGCTTGCAAGAAAAAGTTTTAATGCATTGCAGGCTCAGTGTAACATACAAAATGTGCTTAACGTCAGCACATTACGTTTAAAATAATGGCTGCAAAGGCAAAATATAAGCACTACTTTTCCCTCGTTGAGGTGAAAGGCAAGAATGTTGTCTTTCTGCATTGGTGACAAGTAATTCTAATCTAATGAAGCACCTCACGGTGTCACATGCCACCCCAAAATTAGTGGCTACGCAGGTGATAGCGCGAGCTCTGCTTTCAAAGGAGACGAAGTCACGACATCAAAGCAACAAACTTCATTCTTCTCCACTGCAAACATTTTTTTCTCAGACAGAATTAAAATAATATTCCCACATAATATAATATTCTCACATATTCCCACAACAACATTAAAATAGTGTAGATTAGTGTGCAATGTTTTATATTTATTTTATAGTCATTTGACAAATGATTTTTTTTTTAAGTAACGCAGTAGTTACTTTCCCTGGTAATTAGTTACTTTTATAATTATGTAACTCGGTTACTAACTCAGTTACTATTTGTGAGAAGTAACTAGTAACTGTAACTAATTACTCTTTTAAAGGAATGTGCCCAACACCGGTGATATGATGTTACCAGTTGTTTTCAACATTAAGATAAGGATTTCTTTTATTGATTGATGGATTGAAATCACATAACTTAATTAGTCATGTTACAATCCCTTTTTAATATATATTTATTGAAAATGAACAGGAATTAATGCTTTCTAAAGGGATAGTTGACACTTGACTTTTATGACTACTAAAAATATATCAATAACTGCTACAAATTCAGCTATTCCATCAAAGAATTTATGTATAATACTCAAAACAAAGTATGTTAAGTTGTAAAAATGTTGCACAATATCCCTGTTGTTATGAGATATATGCAGATGTATGGACTGCAAAGCACTAAAAAGAAGTCTATTTATAAATTCACATTATGCTAAACATTAGATTAAAATACATTTATGAATTATTAAACAATTTGTAATTAAACTACACACATCGATCACTGTTTTGACTATATTAATAAGAATGGACAATAAAACTAAACGAACTGTCTCATGAAACGAAAAAACTGATCTGTATTGCTATTTCGGTTACTAAGAATATGTTTTGTCCTAATCAGCTGCAATGCGCACTACAATGCTTTATTATCTGCTTAGTTTCTATTTTTCAGAGTGGTAGTGACAGTGAAATCTCTCTTACCTGTATGTTAAATATCAATATGTTCTGACTGAATGTTTCTGTCAGTTTTCACAGCATTTTTCCCGTAACTGTCATGTTGCACCATTATTGCATAATGACACATACTTCAGTGTATCAGGAACCAAAATGGCCTACTAACACAACATTGAGCAACTTAATGTCATCACTATATCATTTTAGATTTATTACCACCATCCAATTCTTTTTGCAGTTCTTCCTATTCATAATAGTCTCTTTGCACATTTTTGTGCCATCATCATCTTTTGTTTTCTGTGGCTTCAACATAATTAGTCAAATATCCTGTATGGCTCCGATTATTGCCTCAAAACAACCTGCTATCAGTGTCAAGTGCCCACGAGCAAAAGATTGCGCATTTGGAATTGCATCCAGGAGTATGTCCTGCTTGTTAACTAATAGCTTTCTCCAGGTAGTCTGGACCTTGGTCTGTCAGCTCTGAGTGTGTGAAGTATACAGTGCGAGATGCGTTCAGACACAGGCTAATAGATCTCTCTTCTATAAGTAATTCTGGGCAGCTCAGGGATCGCTCTCCCTCCCCATTGCCCTTCAGCCTGTGTGGGGTGCTGAGAGGAGTTATCAGCCTAAGTCCCTGGAGCACTTCTGTCTAACCGCAGAGACGTGCAGTATTAGTCAAGCTCCTACAGGGGAAAAATTGCTTCTGAGTACAGATCAAAGCGGTTGCCAAGTGTGCTCAAAACTGTACTTACACTGTAGAGCCACTGGGGGTTTTATTGTTTAAAAACAACAGAGCTGCCCTGCGTGTAATTGAGGATTGTTTGTTGCATTTTATTTCAGGAGCTGGAGCGGATTCAAGCGCTGAATGAAATTCTGGAGGCGTATCTGGATTGGAAACTCCATGAGCCTTTATTCTGGTGCTGGATGGTATGTCTGCCGTGCTTTCTATGCAGGGAAGAATGTGAGATTCAAACTCGTGCCCCTTTATGTAATATTCTGTTTGTTCGCACTGTCATATTGTTGCTCAGCCCCAGGTATTTATGCATGGCCAATTCGTGGAGACAGATGGGTGAGGTTTTTCGACACGACTAAATTAGTTTACTCTGAGAGGTTACTAGCGATGCTAAATCTAATATGTATATAAGTCCACTGCCTTTGGGAGAGCCAGACTGCCGGTCTGCCTGCAGTAACCTTGTCCAGCTTTGAGTTGTCACTCACAGTGATGCACTGGCACTCCAGGACTGTGAATCTGGCAGACAAGAACCCTTACTCACTCTGGCATCTTTCCAATTTGAAATGAAGTTGTAAAGAAGTCCCCGGCTAGCAGGAGTGGGTCCTGAGCACTTGCCAGTGGTTTCATTTTTCAGTCTCAGTGGGCATTTTGAAGTAAAAACGCAATGTTTTAACTGACATTCAGCAAGAATGGTGAGCTCATGGGTGTCTTTGAGTTGGACAAATGTTGGAGGGCTTTTGTTTTCCCACTTTCAGCGTATCAAACTATTGCAATGATTACTTTACTGTTACAAGTCTTTTTATGTTGCGGCTTGGTGTCAAACAATCAGAATAAAGCGCATTAAGATGTTTCACACAATTACAGCCTTTGTCAAACGGAGTGGTAGAACTACTTTAAACCCTGCTAATTCAATTTTCAAAGCCTTTTAGTGAGAAATTGAGTCTGGAATTTTGAAACGCAGACTGGAGTTCCACAGTTCAAAGAACAGGAAGAAGGGAAATGGAAATCAAATAGCATGCTCACTGCGTCAATGGGAAATCTATAGTCCTTGATGAAAGCCAAACATTTTGGGGATGGAGTGCTATTTGGGCAAGATTGTTTTGTCACTGTCCACACAAGAGGGATAGAAGCAGATACAGAGCTCCGGCTATCGGTTGAGCCGCTGTTGATTAGGTTCTTAAACAATCATTTTTTTTTTTTCTTTGGAGATGCATCACAAAGTCTGACTTTTGAGAGAACTGGAGCATCTTCCCAGAACGCTTTCCAAAAAGTTATACTGGCATATACATGTTGTTACAGAAAAGTATTAACAAGAAAACATTGATATGTAGGGTTATTAATTAATTTCATTTTTTAAAATGTATTTGTATTTTTACTTCTACCCAACAATGGCCCAACATTGTTCGGAAGCTGAATGTCAAATTGGTGTGTCCAAGCCTTTAACAAGCACCTATCAAATGCTAGTATGAATATGAAAAGTATGAATCAAGAGCCATAGTTCCAGTTTTGAATCATTAAATCGTTCATTTTCCTTTGGCTTAGTCCCTTAATTCATCTGGGGTCGCCACAGTGGAATGAACCACCAACTTATCTAGAAAATGTTTTAAACAGCAGATGCCTCTTTAACTGCAGCCCAGTACTGGGAAACACCCATACCCTCTCACATTCACACACATACACTACAGCCAGTTTAGTTTATTCAATTCATCTGTACCGCATGTCTTTGGACAATGGGGGAAACCGGAGCACCTGGCGGAAACCCATGTGAACACGGGGAGAACATGCAAACTCCACACAGAAATGCAAGCTGACCCAGCCAATACTCAAACCAGTGACCTTCTTGCTGTGAGGCAACAGTGCTAACCACTGAGCCACCATGTCGCCAGTTTTAAACCACTGTTTGTGAATGTTTGTTGTAAGTAACCATAGTTTCAGTAAACGCTTGAATCATTGGTTATTACCATGTGATCATAGTTGACTAATAGTAATGCTTTGGAGGAAATACCAAAAAAAATGATTTGCTTGAGAGAATCATGACAGAAAATAAGTACACAATATGTATGTTTTGGTTGCAAAGAAGAATCTGCAGCAAACAGAATTTTCGTATAGCTTTTTAGTGAATTTATCCAAAGACTATATAATTGCTTTAGCCGAACTCTCGAGCTTGAGCACAGTGCATCTCAATTACCTCAAAAATATATATTTTTCCTGCCAGACCTGTTGCGCTTGTGCCATATTTTTCAATCCTCCATGCAGGACAGTGTGATGGACAGCTCCCTTACTGATGCGTCCGAGGTGGAGCCTGCCGTTTGGGCACCAGGGGGGCAGACTGTCACGGCGACGTGTCCCCATGGCGACAAGACCAGGAGAGCATTCAGACAACTTGACAAGATGTTGCTAAGGCTGCAGACAGAACTGAGAGCCAGAAGAATAGAGCGGTCCACACTCGCCTCACAGGTAATGACCAGCCACTAGGCAAGATCCACCGGCATAAGTGCCGACGGGAAGACTTCAACTTATAATAAGGTCAGGTTTCGCAGCATGATATTCATAAAGTTTTCAATTTCAAGTTCTGTCAGTTTGGGTGCTTGAGATGTTGACAGTATAAGTTAAGATTTATGTAACCTCAGTCCCACACTGATAGGCTACTTCTATGCCTTATTTCTCTTTCCCTCTCCGTTTCAGTTTTAAAGTACATCTAATGTAATGCATGGGATGTTGCAAACACAAAAATACACAAAGAAAGTATAATTAAAATAATAATTATAATAATAATCATAACAATTAAAATTGTACATATTCATTCCACTAATTTATCTTGAATCGTACGTATCCACTGCACATACACATTCTTATTATACAAGTTCATATCTGTCTGCATACTTCTGATTAGCAGCAACCAGTACATATATTCATCTATTGTAAATCTCTGTTTAATACAACCTGTATATAATGTTCATAGTACATCCATCTGTAAATATCACCATAGGTTTTTATAATTGCACTTTATCATTTATACCTATATCCTGCACTTCCTGCTAATGCACTCCTAGTTAGACCTAAACTGCATTTCGTTGCCTTGTACTTGTACATGTGTAATGACAATAAAGTTGAATCTAATCTTATGTAATCTAATCTAATCTAATCTATAATAATAATAATAATATAAATAATAACCATAATAATAGCGTAGATTTGTAAATCATTGATTAATTATTTAATGAATTTATTATTATTATTGGTCACACTTTATTTTGATGGTCCGTTTGTTGAATTTAAGTTACATTGCAACTAATTCTTATTAGATTATAAGTAGACTGTTAGATTGGGGTCAGGGTTGGGGTTAGGGGTAGGGTGTTCTTTCAAAGTTTCTTATAGTCAGTTAAATGTCTGTTGAATGTCAGTATCAAAAGATATTAAGTAGACAGTCTACTAATGCGCAAATGGACCATCGAAATAAAGTGTTACTTTTATTTTTATTATTATTATTATTAGTAGTAGTAGTAGTAGTAGTAGTAGTTGTGTTATTATTATTATTATTATTATTATTATTATTATTATTATTATTATTATAAAATACACTTGTAAAAATCTATTTCAAAAAATTTAATAATATAATAATATTGTTTCCTTTATTATTATTATTATTATTATTATTATTATTATTATTATTATTACTATAAAACACAATGGTATAAATCTAGTTTTTTTAAATCATAAAAGTAATGTAATTATCCATAATAATAACAATAATAATAGTGTTGATTTGTAGATTGATTTATGATCTTTATTATTATTATTGTACAAATCTACTACTAGGGTTTTCATAATATGAAAGTAATGTTGTTATTATTAATAATAATATTTATACTTAAAATAAATATAATAATAATATTAATTATAGAAACTAAATTAAAAAGAAAATGAATGAATGAATAATAATTATTATTATAAATACTTTTATTTATGTTTTCATAGCTTTTAGTTCCTCAGGGAAAATGATTTATTCTGTGCATATGGAACTTACCTCCTTTTTTAAATTACCTGTTCAAAGGCTTTTCTATCAGTGTTCAGAGGTGTTTTAATATCCCGATAATGAGGTAGACAAGAAGTAAAAAAAAAAATAATAATTATAAGAACTAGGTCATCCCACCATTGCGTCCTAATATTGCCTGAATGTATTACGCTTCATTATATGGAAATTCAATGTGGTTGGTCTGATGGATAATTAGGTGGCACAACCACCAGCAACTATAACCTATTATGATAAATGATCGTCTGTCTCGACAGAGGTCTTATTCTGAATGTCTGAGGCTGATTTTTCCTCCCATCAATTCTAAACTCATTCCTTGTGATGCAAGAGATATATGCTGACGTTTACGCTCCCACACACCTGATCATTTGGGATACCGCAGTACAGTTCTTTTTGATATAACCATCCATTTGATGTTTGATCAGTATTCCAGATCACTGGTCTAAGCAAGCTTTCCTTCTCATTAGGGGGGACATCAGGGGGCTTCTCCGCTTTCTGACAGGCAGAGAATGGAGGTGGAGAAGACGGTTGCTGGTTATTTAGAGGGTCTGCGTCTTAGTAACACCTCCGCAATCACATCAAGAGGCTTTGTGCCATGTCTCCAGGATCCACAGCCCACAAAGCCACCTCGCAGGTTCCACAGTGCAGAACCTGGCCTGGCAGTGACAGCTGGGAAGCTCCAGGCATCCACGGTTTTGGGCGAGCTGAGGGAGAGAGAGGCTGTTCTGCAATGGCAGCTGGAGCGATTGAGGCAAAATATGAGAGTGGAATTGCAAAGACAGGCCAGCACAATGGAGGGGGTGATCCTCATCCCGCCAATTAAGAGATAAACAGACTTTTTGTATATGGAGTGTTTTATATATGGACTGGGAACATGGCTTAAAGTTGCCTTTTGAAAGGCTAAAAAAGTGAATTTTGGTAGTGAATTATAGAGATGGTTCACCCCAAATTGAGATATGAGACCTCCCATGTTGTGTTAACTCTGTACAACCTTTATTCCCTTTTGTACCATTAAAGTATAAATTAAAACAAAAGACCTGATTTAAGCTTGTGTGAATAGCGCATAGCAGCTTAAGTTTTAAAAATAAACTTAAAAATCACACAGCAATACCCATGTGACATATATATTCCAAGTGTTCTCTAGGAATACAGTAGGGTTTGGTGAAAAACAAACTTTTATGTATATTTAATGAAAATCCTGACCTTGACAGTTAGCCTTTGTGTAACTGTTCACTTCTGACTATCCCAGAAAGAGCTCAGGCTGCGAGAAGTCAAGATAACTAGAAACACTACACAAAACACAATCCAGTTCTTTTATTTATTTATATATTTTTTCCTTTTCACTGCTAAATATATGCCTTGTGTTCACTGCGACAGAATTCTAGTCCAGAGATATTGAGTTCAGTGAAGGAAATACATGGATACTTTTTTGGGGGGGTTGTTGCCTTTGTATTTAGTGTTTTAATTCATTTTGGTTTATCGAGAACATGAGTTGAAGTTAACTACCAACACTGATAAGGTTTCGTGAATGCGCAGTGGTGCACAAAGACAATTAGTCAAGGTCAGGATATTTGATTAATGGGATACTTCACCCAAAATTTAAATTACCTCACCATTCACTCTCCCTCGTGGGGTTTTAAACAATTATGAGATTCTTTATTCTGTTAAACACGAAAGAAAATATTTAAAAAACTGCAGTCTAATGGTGCCTATTGGTTTCCATAGTAGGGAGAAAACACTAAGGAAGTCATCAACCAGCATTCTTTAAAATAGAATAGAATAGAAAAAAACTCAAGCAAGTTTAACTTGAGTATGACAGAGCAATGACTTCCAATGAGATTTTATTTTTTGGGGGGGTGAACTATACCTATAAATACCGTACATTCAATTTAGGTTTAAGGTTAGCTTTAGATTGTTTTGATTGTACTTTAGTGATCTGAAAACAATAGGTCATGTGACACTGGAATAACATCATGATGATTTTCATTTTGGAATCAATATCTCTTTAAAACTCTATTTATGGACTGTTTTGCTGTTAATTTGTGTGCGTTTAAAATGGCTGCTGCAATGTGAATGACCTTTTTTGGAAAATAAAGATGGCTTAAAAAGAATTTTGTCTGTACTTTTCTGTTTTGGGAACAGAAACGCATCAAGCTACACTCTGAAAAACGACTCTAATGACTCCGACTCATGCAATGGCTGACCTCTGTACATCACTGTACTTTGCAGTGTGCTAGAGGAAATGGAAGACATTTTGAAGTCTTTCTTTTAAAAAATCCCTGCCACTTTTAGAGAGCAAAACAGCAGAGAGTTTCCAAAGTAGGTCATTCTGTCTGTTGCTTTCAGAACCTGTGGAAGTTAGAATCGAAGTTAGGAAAAATCAAACCCCAGTAATGATTAGCAGCTCCCTGCCGAGATCCAAACCCAGTTTCACTGAGCGATTCATAACATGAGAGGATTTCGTCTTTTCAAGGGCAAGACTGATACTACCAGCCAATTGGTGTGGTCTCAATTACATCGGGGGAGCTGTAAACAAACTAGGTGTGCAAGATAACATGAGCTGCTGGGCAAACTAAAGAAGCTGGCGCAGACCGCAGTATTAGCTGATTAAGAAAGTCATTTCCAACACCGATTTTCATTAGGATTATGAGCAGAAATCCTAATCTAGACGCTGTACAGAGCATGACGAGTTCTAAAAGGATTTTCTCTCCATTACCTTCGGCCTCCTTATCTAGGCCAGAAATTGCTGTTTACAACTGAGGGAACGCAAACACACAGACTCGCCGGGTCCATTTCCCTTATGTTTGATGTGTGCTGTGAATGAACTGAGGCTTATGTAGCTGGAATTCAGGCTTATAATTATGCCGTTATGAAGAGGGTCAAACCAATGTCAAGCCAAGAGCTGGTGTGTGTGGGTGGGTTTCTCGCTACCTTCACCTCTCTGATGAATATTTCAGTAATTAGATGCTACAGATGTGTGAAAGAGGTCTAAGTGACACGTTTTCTTTTTTTGCATCAATATTAATAGGTTGCAGTTTTTCCACTTCACGTTTAAGGTACTGCATAGCTGAAGCGTAACCACTCTGCAAGCACTGTTTCAAAGCTGAACCCCTGAACTCTTTATTTTTGGCATGCTGAATTTGTGACGAAAATGTAGTGTTGACCCAATGATGCACTCTATATTTCAGAAGATATGAAACAAAGTAAAAGAAAAAATCTTATTAGTCACCCTTTAAGCTTACACAGCTTCATATGGCAGATGCAGTGACCACAAACTGTTTGTTTACTGTCTTATAATGTGTAATACATATAAAACTGGAAAGTACTTTTTCCTCTAGCAAGCTGTAATCTGATTGGCTGATTATTACACAACTCCTTTGATTGCTGTGGACTGTTTTTGTTCTTATTTTCAGATAACAAAAATCGGGAAATCTCCATTTCCAAATCATTTAATGTTTGCTATAGGTTAGTGACTTTTATAGTATTATTTGTTGGAAGCTTATCTTTATATGATTCACAACATTTGCAAGACATGGATGTTGATGTTGTTTATTCTGGTATTGACATTTGTTGAGGCAAAATATTAAAGATCATGTTAATGATAACAAATGATGCTCCGAATGTACGCTAACCATGCTTTTTGACCATCAGTTATAACCTAATGTACTACTCCTGTATGTCACTACAGTTGTCCTTACCTTCATTACAATTGCCATCCATTAAAACTTTACCATCATGACAGTGGTTTGCTTTGCACGTTGTACACTACCTGACAAAAGTCTTGTTGTCTGTCCAAGTTTTAGGGACAACAAATAATAACTTGACTTCTTGTTGATCATTTGGTATCAGAAGTGGCTTATATGAAAGGCAAAGGCCTCTAGATTACGCTTATTTTAACAAAATAAAATATGATCATGCCTTGATTTTGAATGACATAATTAGGACCGTAAGGTCTGACTTTGCTTAGAAAAAAGTCTTGTCATAGACAAAAATTGTCTATGACTCCCATGAGCTTGGGGGTCTGCATCCATACATCTCTGCAATGACTCAAATAACTTCTTGCAGGACTCCCAGAAGTCATAAAAATTCTTTAGATTCTTTGAGGCCTTCTTTTCATATTACCCCAGACAAGCTTAATAATTTTCATATCTGGTGACTGGGCTGGCCAATCCTGGAGCCCATTGACCTCCTTTGCTTGCAGGAACTTTAATGTGGAGTATGAGAAGGAGTCCTATGATGCTGAAAAATGTGCCCTCTCCTGTGGTTTGTAATGTAATAAGCAGCACAAATGTCTTGATACCTCAGGCTGTTGACGTTGCATTCACTCTTGACTGAATCTAAATCCAAATCATGATTTTTCCTTCACCAAACTTGACTGATTTCCGTGAGAATCTTGGGTCTATGCGGGTTCCAATAGGTATACTGCAGTATTTGTGATGATTGGGATGCAGTTTAACATGATTCATTGGAAAAATCTACCTTCTGCCACTTTTCCAAATGATCAACTAGAAGTCAAATTATTATTTGTTGCTCTAACAACTGGAATCGATGACAAGACTTTTGTCAGGTATTGTATGTTTAAAATTGGGTTTCAGTCTATATTTACTGTATAAAATTAAGCAAGAATAACCCCACAAGTCTGTGTTTTTACTGACACAAATCAATCTATGGCATATTGTTTCAAGACATGTATTAGCATCTGAAAATTCACATACAGTATCATAACTTATTTTGCTAGCCTTTATAGTTAACCCAAAATTGAATTGTTGGAATAAATAGCTGATTTCATTGAAAATGTAAGGCCCAATCCCAATTCTACCCCTTAGCCCTTCCCCATACCCCTACCCCTCGTTTTGTGCATTCATGTCAAGGGGTAGTGGTGTCCCAATTCTCTTTGGCTTGAAGGCGTAGGGCTAAGGGCAAGGGGTGTACAGCCCTTTGAACAAAGATTTTTCAGGACCACACATAAAACGGAGGGGTGCGAAAATTTCCTAGAATACACCTGCCACAACTGAACCCGGAAGTAAGGAGATCCACAAATTAGTATTTTTTTTGTCATTATTATGAATTTTTACAACAAACAAACATATGTTTAAATATATTCATAACTGCGTTCGTGTTTTACCGTCATGCTTTTAAAAAAAACTCAAAAGAAAAAAATGCTAAATTTCGCGATCTATAATCCATAATCATAACTCCTGTACAGCAGTCCCGCGACATTCTGACACACGATGACACTCGAATACCCTGTCAGTAATGTCTAGTGGCCGGAAAATGAGCTTTTTACAGTGTCTTCTATAATGTTAATGTTGTTTTCGTGTGTTTACATAGATCAGTATGGCCATGGAGTAAATACACAGTACAGTTCCGATCTTACTGCCACATGAGATCGTTATGATAACATATATGCCTTCAGTGATTTCCTGAAGATAAACACCAAAAAATAACACAACTGGAGTAACTCCAGCAGTCGTGATCGTCTGATCTCATATGAAGCAAGAGATCGCGATGACATATGATGACGTGTGCAGGTGTTGAAGCGCTGTCCCAATTCTTAGGGGTAAGTTTTGAAGCCTTTTCCCTTAACCCTCGGTTGTAAGGGCAAAGGGGAAGGGGTAGGGGTACAAAAATAGAATTGGGATTGGGCCTAAATGTATAGTGTCATTGTACTTATTTAACAGATGTATTACCAGATTTGACATTCTGTGAAACTCATGTCAGATGATTCCATCACTTTATCAAACGCTACATTTTAAAATATTAAAGCAAATACTGTATATTCTGTCATTAATCTTTAATCAATATCAACATGTATATTCTCGAGGAGTCAATACATCCATGTTTAGAGTTTCAGCATATGCGCAAACTTAACCCTCAAACACCTACGAATATTGTAATAACATGCGGCTGTTGGGATTTATCATTTATTTACCATTTGGATATAAAATAATCCCATGACTCATGTAAAAGAAATTTACCACGATCAACTGCAGCGTGTTAGAGTTTCTCCAATAACTGCTTTATAATTTATGTCTGTTATCAAAGGAACTGCTCAATATGGCAACCCAGAAATCACAGTTGGCTGTTTGTGTGAGAGAGCCTCTAAATGTGCTGCTGTTACAGACCCAAAAACACAGCGCTATCTGCTGCTGCTCTCAGTCAGAAGCCTGATTAGGCCTGTCCCTGGAGGTCCAAAGTCATTCTTCCAGTCCACATCCAAGCCAGTCCAAGCACTCTTTACTTATGACAAAACGGCAGCTTCCATCTGGGGATGAGCATGGCACCATAGTGCCACAAATGAGAGCGTGGCACAGACAGACAGTGCTTTCAAAGGCACAGCGCCTAATGGATGTCGACGGGGTCAGTGCGGCACCACTGCACACTCCAACGCTGCTCATTTAGACAGGAGACCATTAGAAAAGGCATTGTCGTGATGCCTCCGAAAAGTAGTCGGCTGGAAAGAGAGAGGAAGAGACTTGAGCCATTCTTCACAGACTTAGAGCAAGACCGCTTTACCCTTGAGGACCCTGATGTACGATGGGGCCTTGCTAAGTAGCCCACAGTGCAGAAATACAGACCTTTTCAAAAGAATCACCTTGCAATGTATCTTTTTAATTGGCTAAACTGTGTCTTTTCTGTTTGCGTTCTGTTGCAGGCGGAGAGGAAGAGGGTCGAAGGGGCATGACTCTGAGTTTTCTTGGAGATCTGAGCGAGCAGGGAGATGCATCGGACTAATTAATGAAGCGAGGTGTGTTTGGTACACAGGGTTGACGCATTGCTTTCATCTACTTTCAAAGGTGTAAGAGCACAAAAGCCATCTAACCGTCAATGCCAGATATAGTGACAGGCAAAAAATGAAGAGTTTACCGCAGGCGGGGGGTTTTGAACTTCTCATAAAACATGGAATACGGGAGCCTCCGCAGCTCAGGGACATAATACTGATAAGAAAGTACCTGAGGATGGGTAAATGTTTATGAGTTCATCAAATACAGAGGCTGGGAACTTGATTTATTGGGAGCTGCTGGCTCAGTATTTCAGTCAAAATCTCTTCTGAATATATCAGCATGTTCTAATGTTGTAAACTGGGGTTTGGGGATCCCCAGAGCTAAAAGAGGGTGCAGGTTGTGCTTAAAAAGTTGGGAGAAAGAAGAAATAATTACTTTTTAAGTTGGTGAAATGTAATATTTACTTTCTGTGGAACTAATATTTGACTTCTGGGATGTCAATAAAAAGTTTAAGTAATTTTAAATGGATAGTAATTTTAAAAAGATAATAACTATCAGTAATTGTACTGTATGTATCAGTGATGTGCGGTGAGGTTTGTGACTGGTGAGGCACTGACACTTTTAATGTCAGAAGTCATATGTACAAACAAATCCACCCGATATATTTGCCAACTACTGATTGTTTTATATATCATGTCAGCATTGTTTCTACACACATGGCAGGTGCATATTGGGCCTAGGAAGAATGTAAAATATTTAGCAATTAAATATGCCTCCTTTTTGGCATATACTATGTATGTGTGTGCTGTATTTATCTATTTGAATGTAAGAAATTAATACATATTACCAAGGATGTTTTAAATTCATTAAAGTGACCATAATGTTTTTTGTCATCGAATAATAATAGATTGATCACTTGATTAAACTAATGGATTGATTTTGAGTAAAATCTTCAATCTACATATAGGTTTTTGTTAGTAATTATTTTATAATTGATATAAAATCAATATATTTAATAATAACTGTTTTACTGCATCTGTTATCAAATACATTTAGTATTGGTGAGCATAAAATTATTTATAATATAATAAATTAATAATATATGTTTTTGAGTACATGTAACGTTTCATAATATAAGCTTAATATAAGCTAATAATATAAGCTTTTGATGTATTTTTGTCAAATAAATTGACATGAGTAAGCATAAGGGACTTTAAGAAAGAAACTGAGGGAACCAGTTTGTCATTTTAAGAAAAGCCAGAGTCAGAGATTTAATTAAAAAGAAAGATACTGAAGATAGTTGGCGGGTTCATCAGCTGAAGCCAGCTTCAACACTCTCATAGAGTTTGTAGGCCGCTCTGCTTACAATCTCAAAGCAACAACAATTACACTCTCACATAGCATCAACTGCTTCATACATACAGTATAGGTGTTTTACTCTGATTTGTTAAAACACAGACAGACTTTGACAATTTCCATGAGCGTGTGTGTGTCCGTAATTCTGAACAATATTTTCCAATGATTACTCATTGGAAGATTGCGTTACATACAAAAGTCAGACAGCTGCTAGGGTATTCAGAGCTGACCCCGGACCTGTAATACGGATCCACAAATGAATAGAACGCACACACAAAGTGCAATCTGTTTCTTACTCTTTCGTGTGCTCTCAGCCATCTTATCAAAACTGGTTATTACATACAAAGGAATTTACTTTAAAAGATTTAACATATAAAATGGTAAATAACTCAGGAAGCTGTTGTTTCCAATTCTTCAAGACTCCAGGTCCAGTTAAGACAGGGGTGTCCAAACTCTGTCCTGGAGGGCCTGTGTCTTGCACAGTTTAGGTCCAACTTCCTTCAACACACCTGCCTGGAACTTTCTAGTATACCTGGAAAGAGCTTGATTAGCTGGTTCAAGTGTGTTTAGTTGGGGTTGGAACTGAAATATGTAGGACCCTGGTCCCCCAGCACCGAGTTTGACTTAAGAGGTCTCCATGACTTCTGACCTAGCTTGGTAGATCCTGAGGAAACAAATCATTTGGCATATAGAAAGAACAATGACACACATATTATTGCAGTTTTGCTCGAATTTATGATTGCACAGAGGTCATCATCTAATCTAGGCCCTTAAACATTCAATTTATTTTAATAACCATACAGACATGAAAAATTATACGTGTTACTCCATCCGGGAGCAGACATCAGAAACCCCACACCATAGATGGATGGATGGATGGATGGATGGATGGATAGATAGATAAACATGACACAATTGCCAGATCACACTGAAAAGTTATGTTCAGGGGTTCTTGTTATCTTAAAGTTTGAAACCCCATACTGCATAGTATGACCCACATAACCTCACAAGTGTGGCTGAATTTGAGACTTCAAACCCCTCGTGGACCGAAAGGCGTGAGGTGTGTTATTAAAGCACTGACCCAAAAAGTGTTGAAAGCGAACATGTTCTGTAGTCTAAAAGAACTGGAAAAGGAAAGAACTGGTTATATCAGGTCTACTGGGAGACTTTCATGTGTCTGGTTTAACAACCATTCGACACATGTCTGTAAGTCTGCGCGGCAGATTTATGGTGATGCAAGAAGCTATCCTTTATTGATCCCAGGGGAAATGTTTCCTCACAGGTGCCACTTTATAAAGGTCAGTATTGTCACCATTAATCTATTTCTGACCAACAAACCTTAAACAGGACTGGAAAATCAGTAATGGGTTGGAAAATATCACATTTTGGGTTTCAATAAGAGAACGCTGTGGATTATAGGTAATAATGCAGTATAACATGTTCAGTTTATTTCAGACAAATAATTTCACTGATAGGGATAGTTAACCCAAAAATGAATATTTACTCACTATTCACTCATCCTAAATTGATTCCAAACCTTTATGACTTTATTATTATTTTTTTGTTATAGAAATACAAAACAAGATATTTTAAAGTATGTTTGAAAGTGGTAACCATTGACTTCCATAATATAAAAAAAAAACAAAAAGTGTGGGAGTCAATGGTTACTCGCTTCCAACATTTTTCAAATTACTCAAAGGTCATAATTTACTAATGCTTCACTTTGTCTGCTTAAGTTACTTTTTTATGTTGAACACAAAATAAGTTCATTTGAAAAATGTTGGAAGCCAGTAACCATTGACTTTCATGCTATTTGTTTTTCATATTGTGAAAGTCAATGGTTACTAGCTTCCAACATTCTTTTTTTGTGTTAAACATAAAAAGAGAAACACAAACAGGTTTCTGACAAGTGAAAGATGAGTAAATGATGAGTTTTGAGTGAACTATCCCTTTAAGAAGACCCCAATGTATCAGCAATTCTGATTTGCCTATTAATGTTTTTTTTTTATTATGAATCACTACAGACCATGGTTTCAGCTACTCTACTGAAGAAAATGGCACCTATATCTTGGACGGCATCAGAGTGAGTAAACATTCATATTCAACAAATAAAAACTTTACATTCACTAATTTTGAATATGAATGAATATTTCTGATAGAAGGCTTTAGCAGATCGCAGATCTTTCTTCGTGTCTCATCTTTTACTGAAAAATGAGTCTTACTTAAAGTCCCCGTCAACTAGAAGCTGCAATTGTTATTCTTTTTCGGAATGTGACGCAGTTCCTATAGAAACAGAATTTTAAATAAGCAAACAGGGGACGTGGCTTGTTTTTTTTTTACCACGAGATGAATGGATGTAGTAAAGTAGGTATTTCATTCTGAATGATCAGTAAAAGGGTTTTAAAAGAGTTTTAACAACTTGACATACTCCTCCTGCTCACCATTTTTGTTTATGTCAAAACTGAAGGTTGGAGCAGTGTTAGCCACGCTCATTACCTCAAAATCATCATGTAATCTGATACATTAACTAAAAACAAACAGGAAGTGCATTTACAGATTTCAACTAAAAATTAGAAAGGCGAACAATTTTTGTTTTCTTAATGACACGCACAGATGAATCATTCATCACAAAACCAGCAGTGTGAGCTAACAAAACCATGTGCTTAGTTTTGATTTCTTGTGGACTTTAAAGGAACTCTCCACTTTTTTGGAAACAACTACCTTAGTTGTTCATTTTACAACTTCCTTAAAGTTAAACTGTTGAGTTTTACCATTTTTGATTCCATTCAACTGATCTCCAGGTCTGGCTTAAGCTTCTTTTGGCTCAGCTTAGCAAAAGTAACAGCATTGTTTGACTGTGCATAGGGCTTCAGCATCAACGCTTGACCGAGGGCGTGTCTGAAGCTGGGGCTGATGCGATCGCCATAGCAGCGCCAGCCAATGAAATGAGCCTGTAGTCGGCAACTGTCTGAGCTAGGGTATTTGCATAAAGCGATCTGATTGGCTCCACAATTCAGTTCAACAACGCTTGACGTTACCCATTCAAAGTGAATAGGAATCATTACCGCTGATGCCCGATGTTTATGGGCTCTTAAAAAATACCATTGTGCCTGCTGCAACCATGGTGCGAATCAAGTTCTTTGATTATTACGACAACTTTTCATTTTTCTGTCAGTCTTAGTACAGCTGAAAGTCAGGCTGTAAACAGGAAAATTATTGAAACTCTTTTTTGAATATTTAGACTGAGATCTAATTCCATGATCTTTGCTAAGCTAAAAGTGTTCTCACCAGAGCATGAGATTGGCTGAATGGATTAAAAAACTCCAGTGGACCTGTAAAATGAGCCTATTCCAAAAAAAGTTTGTTCCTTTAAAACTAATAATTCATTGCTCTTTACAAAAGTAACTGACAACACAAATTATACTTCTAAGTTCATCATCGTTCCACAAAGAATTGAGATGAAACTCTCCTCATGTCTCCTCCGACTCATTTTCTGAGTAATTATCCAAGAGACTCTTTATTCCATCAGCTCTAGTGGGCTACAGTAACAAAGCAGTTTCTAGAACAGACTAATGCACTGTTGTGTCTGTAAGAGGCAGAGTAAGCGCTAAAGCGGTGAGATCTCACCCCGGGGCACATCAATGGCACATATGAGAGAGTGCGGCTATGGTAGTGCCATGGAGCAGATAGTACAGCCTCTGAGCACTAAATCAATAACCATCACAATGGCTGGAGGATTTACAGCCGCCCATTGATCCCTCCTGTAACTCCTAAGCAATCCTCAGACCAAAGCAGCTGAGCGTGAAAGACTGATCATATTGAGGGGAGAATGTGGCCTGGAGGGATCTATGATACAGGCCAGAGCAGCAGACTGCTGAAGAGCAACACAACACATCAAAATCCAGCCTGAGTAAAGCTAAAGACCTCTTTAAGCCAGTCAATTCACATGGCAGTGAACTTGGCAGCTGTTTGCTAGTCATGCCAGAATAGTTTATATGTATTTGAACGGAGTATGCCAAATAACCAATACAATTTCTTGCATTTCTTCTTTTTTAAGGTTGTTCCAGCTTCTGTCTGTGAGTGTCCAAGAGCAAAGATACCAGGTATGTTACACAGTGTATACAACAGTACTGGACATGCAGTGTTTTAAATGGTACATTGAAAAAAACAATTTATTGGATTTACTGTTTTTTTTTTAAAGGTAAGTGGTAGCCAACAATTTATATGAGCTGGCTTTAAGCAAACATATTAAGTTGAACCTTACTAAATTTAATTTGTTTGTTTAAATTCAGCCTACAATGTAAAAAATGCAGGGTTCCACACAATTAATTCCCGTTGTCCCAACACGAATCAATTAAGTTAACACTTTTAACAAATTTATGTGGTTTGAACATAAAAAAATTAACTTGTCTCAATTAAATCTCAAGAATTGTGTTGTTTCCCGTCATTTTAAATACGTAGTTTGAACAAGCAAAAAAAAAAAAATATATATATATATATATATATATATATATATATATATACTTTTGGGGTGCACATAAATTGTTTGCAACCACTTACCTTAAAAAAGTGAATCTAATGAATCATACAGTGTATGTGCTTCTTTTAAATGGCAAAATAGTACATTTAAAAAACAATTATTCAAGTTGTAGCAAATTCAGCCTGCTTTATGTGGAATAAATGAACATTTACACTGTTAAAGCACCAATTAGTAAAATGTTGAAAGTACAATAATATTTAAATTGATCTAATATTCTTGATTTGACTCAGTTAAGAGGACATATTAAGTGTCCTTATACTATACAATAAATAACTACACTGTAGAACCCAATAAGTTAAGGTAACTCAAACCATTTGAGGAAACCGATTGCAACAAACCATTTATGTTCAAAAACTAATCCTAATGAGTACTGTGAACTCAACCTATTTGAGTAAATGAAGCAATTTGAGCACAGTAAAACCCAATAAATGAAGAGAACTAAAACCAACTGAGTACTGTAAAACCCAGTAAGTTAAGGCAACTCAAAGTTTGAGGAAACCGATTGCACCAGACCATTTGAGTTAAAAAAGTAATCTACAGTATACGAGTACTGTGAACTTACTCCATTTAAGTTAAATTAAAAAGGTATTTAATAAACTCATTACCTTCAACACTGAGATCAAAACTCTTTTCAAATGAGTAGAATTAACTGACTGTAAATTTTAAGTTAACTACACTCATTTTATTTGATAAAATAAATGGATGAAATAACAATTAAACTAAAACATAACGATTCAATAAATGTGTTGAATAAAGAAACTAAAAGAAATCTGTGGAATTAGTTACTATATAAGAAAACTACCCTTTATATTTATATTTAACCCTCCAGAATGGCTAGTGGGAGGGAATGCCTAAAGTCAAGCCCTGTATATGTGTGTGTATGCGTTCAATATATAGTTACATTGTACTTACAACATTTTAAGATCTTGTATAAAATGTTCATGATACCTAAATTCGTTTTGCTCTAACCTTTTCTTGGGGTGTTTGGGAATATGGGCAGCACCTTAGAAGTGGCTAACACCTCACTGTCATTTTGCTTGTTTATAGAAATAAAAACTACTTAGTTCAGCTGGATAATGGATAATGATCAATATACAATTCTGAACAGAAAGCATCTGCTCTGCTTCTTATATTATAATATAATCAGGTAACACTTTACAATAAGGTTAATTAGTTAATGCATTTACTAACATGAACTAATCATGAACACTTGTACAGCATTTTTTTAATCATAATTGAACATTTACTAATGCATTAGTCCATGCATGTTAGTTAATGCACCGTGAGTTAACATGAACTAACAATAAACAACTGTTCAGTATTTTCATTAACTAATGTTAACTAACATGAACAAATACTGTAGTAAATGTATTGTTCATTGTTTGTTCATGTTAATAAATGTAGTAATTAACATTAACTAATAAACCTTATTGTAAAGTGTGACCTATAATAGAATACAATTTAAAATAATAATCCAATATCAAACCCCAACATGACCATAATTATTCATTGTCATGTCATTGAATCTTTCCCTTAGCTACAAAAAATGTGGGGTTCCACACAATTCCTTCACGGTGTCCCAGCACAAATCTATTTAGTTAACTTATTTGTTTTTACAAAATTAAAGGAATTAAACATAAAACAATTACTGTAAGTTGTTGCCCCAAACAACAAAAACAAAATTGTGTAGATTCAGCTCATTTTAAATGAGTAGCTTAAACAAGCAACAAGAGTGTATGTTCAAAAGTCAACCGTTTTAATCTTATCATAAAAGATCACCTGAATGTATAATTAAGCGAGGTTAAAATACAAACAAACAAATTACTTTTCTCCAAAGTGACATACAAATGAGGATAATAGAAGCACTTCAAACCACTTTGTTTTTTTTAAATAAGCAAACAGTCAAAAAACAAACAGATACGTATAATCAGTATTAGGGCTGGGCGGTTAATCGAAAAGTAATTGAAGTCGACGTTCAAAATCTATAATCTATAAATAATCATAGATATAGATAGTGTGTGTTTCCTTCAATTTTTTTAAATCAAGTAACGCACCCTTCATTCTAAAATCTCTCACTTGTAATATGTGCGCATATTTACTGTGCAAAACTTGTCTGTGAACTAGGAGGGCAAAAAATAAATAAATAAAATAATCATTCATTAATCGCAATCGAGTTAAAATGTTCAATTAATCGAGATTTTGATTTTAGGCCCAATCACCTATAGTTCTAATCGGTATTGATTATTGTTCATTCTAATTATATTGCATTGTGGGAAACATAATTCAATGTGGGGCACTGCTCATTTCTTGTACATCCTACATATGCAATAGAAGTAGGTCATAGATTTGGACACGCTGTATGTTTTACACGACCATTGTCAGATACATTCTATAAACTCATGCTTACATTTTCTGTGACAAAAAAAAAAACAAAAAAACAAAGGCCCCTCAGGCTTTAGCGAAAAAAGAAAGGCAATCTGCTTCAGCTGGCTAGTTGAGACCTGGATGACAAAATTGGGAAGATTTATGGCTTAAGACTCAATCTCTACAGTATATGCGAGGAAAGAAAAATCTATTGTGACTTTGTTTGTATCAGGAGAGAAGTGCCCAGGGGAACAACATGATTATAGGCACAATCTCTGTGGTTCATGTAAAAATCCAGAAAGATGTTTCCACTAAACTAAGCTCAACTTGGCCAAAAGTGTCTAAGTAAACCATTTGGAGCGATGTTTTCTTGGGAATGTTTTCCTCAAGCAATGGGAAAATTGCTCTGTTCAGCATACAGTAAGTTTGAATAGAATATGCACTGGTGATGTACTGTAAAAGAGATACACATTTGTCAAGTCATTTTTTATTTATACAGCACTTTATACTGTACAATGCAGATCATGTCAAAGGTTTGTTCATATGAAGAGTTCATATCCAAAAGCCGTCTGAAATTTTCTAATTATGATTTTAAAATAAGCATTTTTCACAGGTTCTTGTGTTTACTGTTCAGAAAGTTCAAGAATATGCTATTTTAATTGGTTTCAATGAGAAATGATTGAATTGAAAAAACAAATACACTAAAATATATTTGGTCATTACCAGTGTTGTCTGTTTATTTATGATTGGGAATTGCATGATGAGACCTTGATCTTTGCTCTGTCGATTTTTTTTATTTTTTTATTTTTTTTATTGACATTTCAGTGGATTGAAATAATGTAATGTACAAGAAATAATATTTCAAGAGTTCACACTTAGCTGATGATTGATAAAAAAGCTTGTTTGGCATGCTGTCCCGAGAGAGCTCTGAGCTTATGAGATCCTCGAGCCCTGGGCTCCCTCTCGTTAGCAGGGCCAGAGGGGAGTTTGAGCTCAGGTAGATTTCGATAAAACTCCCCTGATTTATTTCTGGTTAATGACAAATATAGGGATGGCTAAAGCTGCGGTCACACTAGAGTTTAAGCAGGCGAAATTCTGACGTATGGTGCTGCGAAAAGGGCCGGGATCAAATAAGATGATTGGACATTAAAAAAAGTGAGCGATTGCTCCATATTTTAAATTTCTGTCCAGAAAGGCCATGTTTTGATCTTCGATTGGTCTCATGCAATCACATGATGCGATTTCGCAGGTCAGAGTTTACCAAGCTTGAACTTTCCTACGCAGCGAACTGCAAAACTTGTCGCATGAGCTTGCATTTCCGGTCTGCTGCATTAGCATGCATATGAATAATAGTCTATTGGTAGAAAAGTGCAGTGTGACTGGGGCTTCAGGAGAGATATACTGCTTGCTAAGAGTTTGACTATGATGTCAATTTGGAATTTTTCGATTTACTGAGATTGCACGTTTTTTGGACTGTAGGAGGAAACCAGAGAATCGGGGGAAAACCCACGCAAGCACAGGGAGAATGAGCAAACTCTAGTAGGGACTTTAAATACTTCTTGCTGTGAGGCAACTGTGCTAATCACTGGGCCGCCGTGTCGCCCATCTTGGAAGGAGGGTATAATGGATTTTTCAAGACAAAGATACTGAGATAAGAAACTCTGGTTATTTATAGTGAGTTAGGAATCATCCGATTGATGAATTAATCGTAAGCTAATGCGGGACCAGCCGTAAACAATCATTAGCACGTGATCCTCTGGAAATTAGTTTATAAATAAACTTCACAGAGAGAAACAGAAAATGTACTGGTATTTACAAGGTTTTTGTACCATAATGCACAACACAAACCCAATATATCACCAGTGGTCTCAAACTTAATTCCTCGAGGGCCGCAGCTCTGCAAAGTTTATCTCCAATCACCTTCAACTCACACCTGCTTAATGATCTCTAGTAGTCTTGAAAATAGGGGTGTCAAAATTAATAGTTTTTTCGGTGCACAGCAATGCAGATGTGGACAATTCAATATCGGTTCAGTAATAGATTATAACTGGTTATTATGTACTGATGTCATTCATCCCCTACGTGCTATGTCGCGGTAGAATTGGTGAGGACGAGTAAATAAAACGCTCCTGACCACTTAAAAAGCAGATAATTGTGCGTAACTCACTGCTTGTGAGTTTGCTGGACAGTCTGTCACTGACACTGAGGAAGGTAAAGCACAAGCTGCTATTTCTAGGGAAGAAATGCTGTATAACTCCATCTCTGTCTCTCTCTCTCTCTCTCACTCTCTCTCTCTCTCACTTTGGGCATTTGACATCGTCAGGTAACTTTTCCTCTCCTATTTGCTGTTTAAGCGATACTTGTGGATAGGTGCCTGGTGCAAGTTTTCTCCGCTGCATCTATTAGGGAATATGTGTGATAACCGCATATTATGCGCATATTGCCTGTAACTGCGGCTGTTCTTCCCATGTCACTCATCAGTAAACAGCTTTTTTTTATTTTTAAGCCAATCGCTGCCCTTTCTGTTGATCATAGGAGTGTAAGGACTCGCTTGAAAGCGTTTTAATAAGCAAGCAGGTTAATATTATAATATTTACATTAGTTTATTTGCTATAAATGCTCATGTTGTCTTCTGTGCATGTATTGGAGTTTTGTCTAAAACATTCAAAAAGAGTGTTTTCTCTGAGTAAGTAAAATTAAAGGTACAGTTCAAATATCTGACTAGTTGTATTAAAGGGAAAAATTGTATTACAAATAATATATAAATATTAATATATTTGTAGATTTTTATAAAAAAAAAAATTCTTGTGCTATGAATAAAAAATCTAATTATGTATGGAAAGCCTTGTCAATGCATCATGATGCACCGAGATATTGGATTGAACCGAGTCAATGGCATGATAATCGTAACCGAAGCGAGGCCAGTGTAGGTAAACACCCCTACATGAACACCTTGATTGGTTGCATCAGCTGTGTTTGATTAGGGTTGGAGCAAAACTGTGCAGAGCTGCATCCCTCCAGGAATCCAGTTTGAGACTTTTGAGGCTTTAAACTATTAAGCATGTTAATCAAAGTCACCTTTTTGAACTTTTTAATATTAGAAGTTGTTGAAATAAAGATCAAGGTCCCATAAAGCAATTCCAAAGCATAAATAAACTGGGAAAAATACTAAATGAAAATAAAAATATGAATTCCAAAATACAAAAAACTGCTAATTTAACGTAAAACAATTAAGTTTCCACCCAAAAATCTCAAGAAATGTGTTGTTTCTGCTCATTTTAAATAAGTAGTTTGAACAAGCAGCAAAATCATTATTTTAGAGTAAAGGTGAGCAAAATACTTAAATTTACTGTAATATTTAAATGTTTTAGAAAAATTTGAAATGACACTAAGCATCGGTTTTTGCATCATCAAAACAATACATGTATATTCAATTACACAGAAGTCACTTCACTGATGATTCGGTTCAGTTCTCCCCAAATGTCATTGTGTACGTTTCTGCGTTATAGCCCCTTCGTGTGTGATATGTCTGCAAGCTGCATTATGTTGGCTTTCCTTGGTTTGCTTTGGCTTTTCATCATAATATCTGGCTGCAGCCCTTTGCCACGTTCCCTTCAGCCGCGCCGACAGCCTTTCTCTGATACACAGCAATAAATATCATTCGCGGTGCTCCCCCAAAACCCAGCGGCCCATCTGCTGGACTCCCTCTATCTCTTCAGCAAACAGCCACCCTAAGCCGTCATAAATACCAGCCCGGTCAATAAAGACTCTCAGCTCACAGCGTCAGTCCTGTGCGCCGTTTATGTGTGTAAGAGAGATGAGAGAGAGCTTCCTTACATTCACTTTCGCTTTATTTGCTCCTATATCACCTTCACTCCCTTCCTCCATCAGCGTATGGCGCATGCTATATTACCTAGAGCTGATGTCTAAAGAGCCGTAATATGTCCTATTAATGCTCTTGTCTTGGATGACCATTAAACAACTTGGACAAATGAAATTTTTAATGAAGAACTAAAAGCTTTTTTTTTTTTTTTTATTATGAGGCTTTTCTTTTTCCTGATAGATTTATACATTAGGAAGACATGGTGGCTCAGTTGGTATAGCAGTAACTAGAAGGTTGTTGGTTCAAGTTCCGGCTGATGCAAGAGGCTATTCTGTTTGGAGTTTGCATGGGTACGTTTTCTGATGATTAGTATTCATCAATTCATTCATTTTCCTTCAACTTAGACCCCGTTTACACTAATGCGTTTTCGTTTTAAAACGCATATGTTTTGCTACGGTTACGCCATCCATCCACACTACGCCAGAGTTTTCGAGCCGCGAAAACGGAGCATTTTGGAAAAGCTGGAGAGGCCGTTTTTATTCTAAAACGCTGCTGCTCCATCTCAGTGTGGATGGAGGGAAACGGAGACCTTTGAAAACGGAGGCGTGACTGCTGAGATCTACGTGATTGGGGCTTTTGGGTCATTGCGTAACCTTCCCTTATTCGTCAAGCGCACATAACTATAACGCCACCGCAAGACAGCAGACCAGCCTTCACTGTAAACACTGTATTTTCGATGAAGCTGAAGCTTGACTTCACAAAATGAAATTGCGAATCAAAATTCAAAGTGCAATTTTATGAAAAAAAAAAACAATACCAACAAAAATAAACAAACAAACATAAACATGCATCCCTGTGAGGCATCTTTTTTTCCTAGTGTTGATTTAACAAGCAGTACCTTGAAAACAAAATCAAAACTACCTATAAAAAACTATTTGCATTAAAAATACAATTTCAGATGAGAAAGTTGGTGGATTGCCTTTTGTGTGGTTTTCAAGTCATGGGTGTGGGTTTTCAAGTCATTTATAACAAGACAAATGTGATAATATTGATAACTTTAATTATTTTGGTTACTAAAATCTATAATATATAAAACAAATGTGTTCTGTTACATGTCGTGTACGAGCACACAATGGTTCATTTACACTATACCCTTTGGGAGGGAGGGTGAAGCTTGGGTGCAAAGGAAGAAATGATAATGAAAAAAAAAAACTAAATTCATTTTGGTTCTGTATCTTTCGTTCTGTATCATTCAGGTCTGTATCTTGCAAATATATGAACGGAATGATATACACTTTTATTGTTTCTTTTATTGTTCACACCCCTATAAACTCAATTGGTACATAGGGCTGATTCAAATGTGCAATTGCTTCACAAATTTTTGGACATATCAGAAAATGATCCAAGCATCTGATTGCCTTTTTTATTGTTATTAAATGTGAACTAAAGAAGAGGTTATCAAACTGGGGTTCAGGAACCTTCTGGGAATACAAGGAAGTGCTGGGGATCCATAGAAATTAAGAAAAAGCATCACAAAATTTAACAATATAATAAAAAATGAAAGTAACACTTTATAATAACTACACACTATGGATCATTTATTAAGCATTAGTAAATAGTGAACTCATTATCTGTTAAACATTAACACTACATTAATAAATGTTAGTAAGCAGTTTATATCTGCAGCTACAAATGCTCTATTCTTGACTTATAAGTACATTTATAATGTGCTTAATAATTGTGTTTTCATTCTTTGTTAAGGATTCTCTGACTTCAACTGTACACAATGAAACTGTATTAAATGAAATCAAATGTTTCAAGTGAAAAGTAAATCTTTGCAACCTTATCTAAAATAAAATGACTGTACAGTTTAAACATCGCTAAATAACTTTAAAATTATGTATCATAATATATTGTTAAATTATATTGTTGTTTTATCCAATTTTAATGCTGTATTTTGACACTCCTGTTATTCAGCAATGTTTAAACTTTACAGTGATTTCATTTTCAGATAGGATTGCTAAGATTATTGTTCATTTGATACTGAGCCTTTAATAATCATTTATAAGGGATTTATAAAGCATGAATAGTCCTCACTTTAGATCAGGTCACAAAACTGAATGAAGTTGAGTTAACAAAGCATTTATTAACATACATAGTAATCATTAATATATGCCTGAATAATACAATATATAAATGTTAATTTTAATAGTTTATTAATCATTTACTAACTCATTATGAATGATCTTAAAAACCACCAACTACTCTTAAATACAAATGGTTTGTAAATAATGTGATACATAACTTAGTCATGAAAAATTTATCAGTAACAAATGATGAAAGTGCAATTATTAAGCACATAATAAATGTACTTATGAGTCAAGAATAGAGCATTTGTAGCTGCAGGTATAAATTGCTCACTAACGTTTATTAATGCAGAGTTAATGCTTAATGAATTCACTATTTACTGATGCTTAATTGATGATTCATAGTTATTATAAAGTGTTAAAATGGATTTATAAATAAATTAATAAAATAAAAACAAGCTTAAACATCTTCCTCTAAAAAGCATGCAACTGCATTGCACACAAATGTTATGTTGAAAATGGTTCAACAAAAGCTGACGTGCCGTGACTATGACAACCTAGGTTGTGCACCGGATGAGCACTTTCTGTGCATGAATATGATGCTATTTGATATAGACCCAACGTGTTCCCAAAGTATTTCCTGTTACACATTTTTAATTTCTATGGCTTACAAGACTCCAAAAAGAGCCAAATATTAATGTTATGATAGCTGTTTTAGCATAAGATTGAACTGCCTCTTATAACAGTTATGAAATAGTTTGATAACAAGCAGGAAATGTTCATGGGCCATTATGACCACATTGAAATGGTCTATAAAACAATGCAGATGTCATGGAAGAAAGTTGAACATTGTCCTGGCTGACCAAAATCTGCAAACTGTGGCTGTAAAAAATATTGCAAGCTCTAACTTTTGTGCTATTTGCATGTTTTTTCAATAAATTCAACAATCACAGAATCAGACAATTCTGCAGGGACAAGCAGCTTGTTTTTATATTCGTTATAGGTGGAAATTCATCTTTTTCGTCAGGGAGTTTGACATTTGGCTTAGAGAGGAATCCTGATTTCTTCCATTATTTATTTAACTTCTTCCAATCAATTGCAAGCTCACATAAAAATGTGCTTCCATCCAGTCAACAACTATTTCTTCATGGCGGTCTTGATGCTTTTGCCAAAAAGGCTACACTGTAGCTTTTGGGAAAAGTATAGAAATAAAAGACTAAGGCTGCACCAGCATACTTTGCTAATTCTGGATGATTTGACATGCACACGGCCTGGTTCATTATGCAGGACTGGGATTTGATCCAAATGTTTTGTGCTTAGAGGGTATTATTCCAGTAGAACAGTACGGATGGCAGCCTCAACTATGGCATATTTCAGCTGATTTTGCGTAAATGCATTAACAGTACACTTAAAGAGATAGATAGTTCATCCAAAAATGCTTGATCAGAAAAAGCACACACGTGAGAAATCAAGACAAATAGACACACAACACAAAATACAATTGTGGGGTAAATATATTTGTTGTGTTTATCACAGTAGCAATCTGTCAGCTCCTAGTCTGACTGTCGTCTGACAATCTCAGTTCTGGTCTAGAAATATTCACCTCAGACGAAACTTTATGATTACTTTTTTTTGTATTCCATGTCCGGTCATTGCACACATTCCGTTTCCTTTTTGTCTAGAAAAAACTAGCCTAGTCGCCTCACTGCCTGTCGCCTCACAGCAAGAAGGTCGCTGGTTTAAGTTCCAGCTGGGCCAGTTGGCATTTCTGTGTGGAGTTAGCATGTTCTCCCCGTGTTGGCATGAGTTTCCTCTGGGTGCTCCAGTTTCCCCCACAGTCTAAAGACATGCGCTATAGGTAAATTGAATAAACAAAATGGTTTGTAGTGTGTGTATGGATGTTCCCCAATACTGGGTTGCAGCTGGAAGGTGCATTTGCTGCGTAAAACATATGCTGGAATAGTTAGCGGTTTATTCCGCTCCATCAACCTCTGAAACAGAGACTAAGCTGAAGCAGAATGAATGAATGAACGACTGATTAATGGATGAATGAATGAATGAATGAACGAATTATTGAATAAATGGATGAATGAACGAACGAACGAACGAACGAATGAATGAATAAACGAATAAACGAATGAATGAACGAATGAATGACTGAATAAATGGACGAATGAATTAATTAATGAACGAATGAATGAATGTGCAGTCGTGCACAAAGTTACGATTTTCTTTAAATTATACATTACATATAAATTTTCCTCAGAACACGATAATGAGGTTAAGAAAGACATGTTTTGGAGGAGGTTTTTGGAATCGGGTCCTAAATTAAACACTATATTGCAGTAAAATGTTAAAAGTGACTTAATTTGAAACTTTTAACAAGAAAAGAACTGACAAAAAAATGCAAAACACTAATTATTTTATAATAACTGTTATATAATAACTTTAACTGTTAAAAGCTACCAGCTACTAGTTAATTAAAGTCATTAGAAACTAATAAAGTTATAATAAGTAATAACTTTTCCGAATTTGACTGTAATGCAATAATGTGTACCTTTTGTAAAGCTGCTTTGAAACCAGGGGCAATTTTAAGACTTTCATTTTAGGGGGGCTCAACTCCTTATGAGGTAATTTTTTTATATATATATATATATTTAAAATAAATTATAAATTAATAAAATATATATTTACTGCGCATTTATTTCCACTGTATTACATAGACAGGTATAGCCATTAGAGTTCTGAATAAGCCAAATAGGCTGAACCCACCTGTTTACTGTAGTAAAAACCACTTATATCCAAGTGCATGTTTTGTTTCCATGTGATAAATAAACGGCCACTTTTCTAATTAAATGACATACAAATAAATATATATTTTTAAACTTACAGGCTAATTCACATATATCACAATCTGAATGACGATAATAATAAATAAAAAGCAATTTAATACTAGAAAACACTTGATGTTTTTATCTCTGTCAGTGACTCAGTGACAGTTAAAACGAGTAGCCTACGTTCTCTCAGTGGTTCTGTCACTGTGTTTAATTCTTTCTGTGCAAGACTGTATGGTATAGTTAATGCCACACCAACTGTTTTTAATATTGGTTGTTCATTTAGAATTTTTTTTAAAAAGTGCGTTAAGAGTTATATTTTTCGCTGGAGGAAACAGCTAAGCTGATGAGGTGAACGCCGAGAAAACCCGACTGCTCCTCTGTGACATTGGGATACAGGTGATACAAGGGTATCTATATCAAGTAACTGCAAAAAAAAACAGATATTATAACAATTTATCAATAAACACACACCTCGTTCTCTTTGCTGTGGTTTGCTGATCAAATGAAAAACAACAGACGGGCAGGAGCCGGATTCTGCCGCCGTTTTCTTATCAAATTTAAAGGGGACAGAGGCGATAATTTAGTGTACAGTTTTAGGGGGTTGAGTAGAAATATAGTGGGGCTACAGCCCCCCTAAAATAGGCCTAGCAATGTTTGAAACAATAATTATTGTGAAAAGCACTATACAAATAAACTTGAATTGAATTATTTTATAATAATAAAATAATAAAAATCAGTTATAATAATGATGTTTACTTCTAATTATTATTATTATAAAATGATCACGCTGAAAATGATTAGAAAGCACCATTAACCTTAAACCTTCTCAAAGTACAGTTGTAGAACTGTAACCATCAAGCCAAAAGAGTGTCTTACCTTACGTCACATTTCAAGATGAATGAGATCTTTACACATGATATAACAGCAAAGAGAAGACAAGAATTCATGGCTGACTTGATCTTGGTGCAGAGCTTCTGTATTAGCGAAATGAAAATCTCAATGGAGCAGGTCATTAAGGTCTGGGAAGCCACACATGAAAGGACATGTATTGTTATAAAATCTGAGAATTACTGTACATTACATTCATTCAAACAGTTCTCCAAATTTAAAAAACTTTTAAGCTCATGCCTAAAGGATCTGCAGAAACAAGTCAAGACACAGAAGATCAGGGGCATTCATTTTTAATTAATAAACAGCAGCGTTGTTTTACACAACAAATGAGGAGCAAACAGACAATTATCTCTCAACAACTCAAAGTATAAAAGATTAATGGATGAATGTAGTGCAGTGTTTCCACAAACCATTACCACCTGCTTTCTGGCATCATCAATGCGAGTGCAAATGCTGTCACTTATAATTGAAGCAGTTAAATTATAACATGTTATTTAGTACATTTTAAAAATCTTTTAATCATTTTAATTACATGAATTGTGTGACTAAGTAATCATTTAATTACCATAAAATTGTAACATTGTTTGCCATAACAACAGGAACGTCAAAATAAAAGGACTGTCATTAACTCTCATCAAAATTCCCTTGATATTTTAACAAAGAAGAGGTAATTGTACTATAAAAACAGGTCTGAAAAAAAAAAATACAGCTTATATTGATTAGTTACCAGTCTGCCAAATTTGACAGGTTGCAGAACGTGCCTCTTTATTACATTAGTGTTGTTTAAACTCCGCCTCCACAGAAGATCAACGCCCACTTCTACTTCACTGCCTGTTTAGCTCTGGCCGCCAGTTCATGTATGTAGCAGTAAATCAAAAAGAGACAAATGCTTGTCAAACAATAAAGATAGGAGCACCAGAATGTAGAAACTAATTAATTCATTTCTCATCTCTTTTGCGACACATTTTTCAGTAAAGCTCTCTAATTTTCTGCACAACATCTTGGGGAAAACTACACTCTTCATACTCTCAAAAATGATTACTGCTGCTTGATCAAACCACCTGTTTAAAATGAGCTGAAACAACACATTCTTGTCCTTTCTTTGGTCAATTTTGTTTGTTTTATTGTCAGTCCACTTAAATTTGTAAACCATTGAGTTAGCGTAAGCGTTTTGTGTTGGTTCAGCTACCTGGTTTGAGGATTTGTAGTTTCCAGCATGCTTTGCGTCGAATTGAATTAAAAAAGGGAAATGTTGACAATAAAGGTAATCTTTATTTAGACATAAAGAGTTTCATGTCATGCATTGAGTTTTGAGATTACACCTTTCAGAAGCACCCATGCTTTTGGCAGCTTAATGGGTTATAGCTAGTGTTTTTCAGCCAATGGTGAACTTCAGGTGAGAGCTTTGTCACTATTTTCAGCTTCATAAGGTACCTTTTACAGCGTCAATGTTGTAATGTAATTGAAATATAAGCAGTTAAATAGACTTAAGCATTAATTTAGCTGTTAAAGCGTAAAAAGAGACAAAAGACTGTTTAAACGCAGACGCCGTCATTAGCCGCTGGTCAGCACAAAAATTCCATTGAAAATACTGGATTAAAATAAATTTTCTTATTTTAATATTTCCAATTTCAGTGCTTCTACTTCTTGTTTGGTCTGAGACCCACTTTATATTATATCTCAGCCAGGCAATGAAGATCGCTGGTTTTTAAAGAAATTAGATCTTAAACGCAGCGATTTTGTATAGGATGACTATTAACCGGAAGCGATGGGGCTGGCTGACTGAAATTAAAAGTCCCTGTGCATATACTCCAGGGCTATTCAATTGGCGGCCCGCGGGCCGATCCTGGCCCCCGAGGCAGTTTGTTCCAGCCCTCCAAATAGTGACCAAGACATCATAAATAAATTTAGTTCGGTCGAAAAACGGCCGCTATAGTTATGAAGTGACGTGTGTCTGTTCAATACAGCACGAGCTGCAGTTGAAGGCTGCGCAGAGCGTGAGTCACCTGACATTAAGCGAGTGGCGCAAGCAGCCAAAAACATTTGGATATGTTTGTAGAAAAGGGCTTTTGTACAATGCACTTATATCGTTGTTAGGGATGCAACGATTCGCCGTTTTCACTGTGCTTTAATTCGTCACGGTTTATTAATCGTAAAGGCTTCTCAGTTGCGTGTTTCTGTTGCACGGAACTGCTACAATTACGAGGCCAATACGCACACACACTGAATTAACTATAGTGGCGGGCCGTTCCAATATCACGTACTTTCCGAATGCAAGTTTGTTATTTCTAATTTCTAATAACGCACTCGCGTTTTTTCCAGGCGCACGCAGTAAAAACATCTCATGTTGTAGCGGTGAGGTTGTGCGTGGCTTTCAGTGCAATGTAAACAAAAGAGATGTTAGACGAATTATTATTAAAATGATTATGTATGTACTCAGAAATAAAGGTACAGGAGCTGTCACTGTGGCAGTACCTTTTCAAAAGGTACATGTACCCAAAGAGTCCACAGTGGTAACTCAAATAGATCTTATAGATCTTAAAGATCCTTAAGATACAAATATGTACCTTTTGAAAAGGTACTGCCCCAGTGACAGCTCCTGTACCTTTATTTCTGAGAGTGTATGAACGGAGATGATAACAACAGTTAATATAAATACTTAAATTTACATTAGACGTGATAACCGTGAAACCATGATTATTCTTCAGACTATAATCGTACAACCAAAATCTATAATTGTTGCATCCATAGTAGTTATGCAATTCAAACCGTATGAATGTGTCTGAATGTAGAAGAAGCTTTAAGCAATGTGTGCTTTGTTGTGCTTTGAAATACAACATTTAAATGTTTGTTAAAATAAAGCCACATTGTACAATACACTGATATTATGTAGTTTCAAAATACAACCTATTAACATTTTAATGTAGAAAAAGCCAACGTAGGTGTCTTAAGGAGCAAAAATACAACATATACAGTTGCATACTCACTCATACTGCAAGTCATACCTCTCCGGCCCTTCGTTTGGGATGCTTTTCATGAACTGGCCCCCATGACAAACTAATTGAATAGCCCTGATATAGTCCATTAGCAAAAATGCAGTTTGTTAAAAATCGCTGTAACTTTAGAAAAAACTAAGAGACTTTGAAATTTACTACACATAATAGACATAGATGATATTATAAGACCTTTGAGTTTAAGTTAAATAAAAATACAAATGTATTTAAACTTTTATTTGCTAAAATCATTTTAGACTAACACAATTGCATTTAATTGTGTAAATAATTTTTTTAGTTGGTGCTAAGCAATTTTCTTGGATGGAAATCCTGCCCTCAATTAAGTTGAATTCATCCAATGAGTTATTTTTTGGAGTGTAGATGTGTAAGACTTGAAGAATTATGTGCAATGAAATATGCATCTTCATTAGCTCAAAGCATAATAAGAGTATGCAAAATATTTAATAAGCAACATATAAACTTATATTTAGAACTTTGTGAATGCAGAACTACTGTATATTGTCACGTAAGGGTCTGGGACAACAGAGGTCAAAATCCACGTGTAGTTTATTATAGGAGTAGTCAGGCAGGCAATGGTCAAACAGGAACAGTCAGAAGCATGGAGGTTATCGAAAAAAGTAACCAGGGTCTCATGCAAAGAGATCATTTGAAGCAGCATAAAACAAGAAAATATAAAACAATTAACAAGGCGAGGGTCAGAAAACGCTTCGAAATGCTTCGAAATGTTAACAAGTATAAACCAACAAGACTCAGCTAAGTCTATGTGAGTGCTGTTTATATGGTCCATCTGATTAGTCCATCAGGAGCTTCCAACTGTGCGAGTGCAATCAGGGAGAGAACTGAAACTGGTGTGTGTGCGGTGCATGACGGGATTTGTAGTTCTCATCAGTGGCATATGTGTAGTTCTCCAGCGATCTGAACAGGCTAGATCTCTGGTGATCGTGACATATGATGCTCCTTTGGCCTATAATTTTTCTTTTTGTGTTGCTAGATTTAGTATTTGTCATAAATTTACATAATTCATGCCTAAATACAAATTGAACGCAAGTGTTAACCTGAAATCTTTTTTTTTTTAAGAATATGAATTTGCCATCCACCTTGTATTTGCTCCAGAAACAAATGCAGCTCTAAAGCCTGCCAATCTGTCAAAAAGAGGACATGTTGAGACCCTAGGGGAAAGAAGAGTATTTTTGCTCAAAAATAGGGTAAATATTTACAGTTTAATAGGCTATCCGCACTTCTCTCCCATCACCCTAGCATTGCTGACATCCTGCATATTTATCAGAGCAGGGATCTGCCATGCAACTCATTGGGAAACACTGCTGATATTCAGCACTTTTCTGCTGCTTGTTCGCTTGAGTGGAGTTTCCTGCTCCATTTATTTGCTTTATTTTAAAAAACTGTTGATGAATGCCCAATCACATGCTATTTTCTCTATGAAAATCCCAGACGTGATGGACACTAATTATTGCTGTCAACCGATAGGTGGATTTTTCTATTTAGTATACACTATTGTATATAGATAAAAGAGAGAGGGCTCAGCTCTTGGGATTTATTAAAGAGATAGTTACCCAAAAATTTTCTCTTAATTTACTCTCCCTAAGGCTTTTGGAGATGTAGATGCCTTTTATTTCCTTAGTAGAGCATTAGAAGAATTTTTAACTGAAATTGTAGTATGTGGTCTTGTGCTCTAGACTGTCGTCAACACATTCAGAACGGTTTGCTCAAGCCTGTGGATTACAGGCAATAATGTTGCAAATAATGCTCAGTTTCTCACACAGTTTTTTGCTTTGTAAGACCTCAATGTATAATCAGGAGCCACAGGTATTAATTTTGTGTTGCCTTTTTGACTCTCAAAGGGTTGTAATCATTGACTTGACATTATGTGAGTCACCAAGGACCATGTTTTCAGCTAAAAATCTTATATAATGTTCTGTATAAGGAGTAAAAAATGTCACGTACATCTCAGATGGCCTGAGGGTGAATAAATTAACTGAGGGTGAACTTTCCCTTTAAATGAGCTCACAAACACACACAATTAATTCTATATCTTCAAATATTCATTCATTCATTCATTCATTTTCTTTTCGGTTGGTCCCTTTATTAATCTGGGGTCGCCACAGCGGAATGAACTGCCAACTTATCCAGCATTTGTTTTACGTAGTGGATGCTCTTCCAGCCGCAACCCATCTCTGGGAAACATCCACACACACTCATTCACACTCATACACTACGGACAATTTAGCCAACCCAATTCACCTATACCACATGTCTTTGGACTGTGGGGGAAACCGTAGCACCGGGAGGAAACCCACGCAACCACGGGGAGAACATGCAAACTTCACACAGAAATGCCAACTGACCCAGCCGAGGCTCGAACCAGCGACCTTCCTGCTGTGAGGCGAACGTGCTACTCACTACGCCACCGTGGCGCCCATACCTTCAAATAACTGAGAATAAAAGTCCAGTTATTGTAAGATACCAGCAGTGATAACCAAATTATACAGTAGTGAATAATCATGTTGCTGGATTGTATATTGGTGAAAATGTTTGCAATGCTAGGTTACTCAAAGACATCTTAAACATATAGATCAGCTCAGAGGCTCTAAATGTGCCAAGTGAAACTGATAAACCAAGTTGAATGGACCGATCTGTATGGTTTTCGGTTAGTTATACTTGCAGAAGAGTTTAATGTAGGCATTGTCTCTGCATTCAGCGTTGATTTCCGCTAAAAATCACAAGGGAAAGCCTTGTTCTGTGCCTCCAGTGTGTTTTTCTTTCTTGCCTTTGCTTAGGGACGCGCATGGTGTGTCAGAAGATGTCGGTTAATGAAGCATTGCAGAATCAAAGAGCTTGATTCGTGCGATTACACCGCAGGAAAGCTCTGAAGGAAACACAACACCTTATCCATGAAAAATGACACCTGTTGCTGTGCCTGATTGAAATGAGGAATGCAAATTGAAACTTCATGCAAGATGGGTGCAATTTGCATAACTAAATGCCCCGAAATTGCTTGAGGATGGCTGATTTAGAACAGAGAAATTAGTTTCTTTTCAAATCCTCAAAAAAACTTGTCAGATTTTTTTTTCTTTTGCCTGAATCTGTGCTCAGCCGTCTTTAGCCCTTAGCATCTGCTGTAAAAAGAGAGAGAGAAAACGTTTTCTGGATATGAAAAGTTTAAAGGTGACATCAGCATTTTAAAAGTTATGATTAAAGAAGGGTGTAATATGAAGACTTCAGTTATGAGTAGCCTAAAGGGGGTCACACACCCGAACAAGAAGTGAAGCCTCAAGCTGCACCATTTTTTAATATTCAAAGACATTGTTTTCATTGATTGTACGCGCACCAGAGGCACTATTTGGCATCTGTTCATGGTTCCCAAATATGACCCCAGGGGCTGTTCCAAATCCAGCTGCACTGCTCACATACAGTAGTTTCCCATTTAAATTACATTATATTTGTCCAAAATCATTGATGTACAAAATTAGTTCACTCTGGCTAGAAGATTAAATGGTGGGACTTTCAGTGGCCTGTCTATTTTCTTCAAAAAGAGATGAACATGGTCAACAACATGGTAGGCGTTTAAACAATGTTGATTTTTTTATACTAAGAGGCCCAATGTGAGCCAAGAAAATGTCTTCCATCACCCCTACACTATCAGCCACTTGAACTTTTAATGCAACACAGGGTAGATCAATGCTTTCATGTTGTTCATACCAAATTCTGACCCTACCATCTGAGTCCTGCAGCAGAAATCAAGACTCATCAATTCAGGCAACTTTCTTTCCAGTCTTCTGTTGTCCAGTTTTGATGAACGCTTCCTCAGTTAGCTTTTTAGCTGTCAGGAGTATCACTGTTGTCTCTTTTGCTGCTGTAGTTTATCTGCTTCAAGGTTGGATGTGTTGTTCATAAGGTATGCTCTTCTGCAGACCTATCATAGAACATGATTATTTGAGTTACTAATGGCTTTCTATTACCTTCAATCAGTCAGGCCATGCATTCTCCACTGATCTCTGTCAAAAACAGACTTTTGCATGCCAATCCAAGTATCAGCAGTTTCTTAAATAATCAGACAAGCCCATCTGGCACCTACAATCTAGGCATATTTATATTTATATTACATTAACAGTTCTTGTCTACTTTCTACTTTCACTATGTATTTGGTGTGTGAGCCCTTTGGTCTTGTTTACATCTAATTATTATTTTTTTTTCTGATCCGAAACCTATCTGAACTGTTTTATTTACATTTGGCTACATAAATGTATCTTTGCTCAAACGGATACGATTTTTATCGTCATACCCCAACCTATATGCAAATTGACTAAATATGACTAAAGCTTCAGATACACAGCATAATGTTTATTTATTGATAATTTTTTTTTATTGAAACACAAACGAGGGTGGCACGGTGGCTCAGTGGTTAGCACTGTCGCCTCACAACAAAAAGGTCACTGGTTAGAATCCCGGCTGGCCTGGGCCAGTTGGCATTTCTGTGTGGAGTTTGCATGTCCTCCCCATGGTTTCCTCCGGGTGCTCTGGTTTCCCCCACAGTCCAAAGGCATGCAGTATAAGTGAATTGAGAAAATCAAAATTAGCCGTAGTGTATGAGCGTGTGAATATGAGAGTGTATGAGTGTTTCTCAGTACTGGGTTGTGGCTGGAAGGGCATCTGCTGCATAAAACATGCTGGAATAGTTGGTGGTCTATTCCACTGTGGTGACCCCTGATAAATAAAGTAATAAGCCAAAGAAAAAAAATGAATGAAGCTATATAGTATATCTTGTTCAGCATACAAATGATTTCATATGTAGGCTACAGGAGACTTTGTACTTTATTCATGTACCAACAATCACAAGCGTACTAAGTAGACTTTATGATTACTGTCATTACAGGCTAAATGAAACATCTATTTTTGTCATACAGGTATGTGCAAGACATTCAAAACTGTAGAGCTTACATTATTTTGCCTCCAACCTGTTCTTGCAAAACCAAAACCCTGTGCCTTTGTAAAGTGAAATATATGAAACGTTATATTTTTCATTTCTTTTTCCTCTCCATTAACAAAGATATGGTGAATGACTAGTCAAAAGCTGAATAAAATTTAATGGAAAAGAAAAAAAAAAAAAATGTGCCAAACTACAACCAGATGCGCAGTGAGTAGCACAATCGCCTCACAGCCAGAAGGTCGCTGGTTCGAGCCTCGGCTGGGTCAGTTGGCATTTCTGTGTGAAGTTTGCATGTTCTCCCCGTGGTCATGTGGGTTTCCTCCGGGGGCTCCAGTTTTCCCCACAAGTCTAAAGACATGTGAATTGGGTGGGCTAAATTGTCCGTAGTGTATGTGTGAATATGGGTGTCTATTGATGTTTCCCAGAGATGGGTTGCAGCTGGTTGGGCATCCGCAGTGTAAAAACATATGCTGGATAATTTGGCGGTTCATTCCACTGTGGCAACCCCGGATAAATAAAGGGACTAAGCCGAAAGGATAATGAATGAATGAATGAACAGTAATTTGTGACAATTTTACACATTATATTGTGGACAGTTCCTGTGGGTTTACCATGTAAATACACTGTTATAACAGTGTTGCATAAAGACATTTTTACAAGTTACATAGTAATTTGTGGTAATTTTACACTTTATGTTGAGTGGACAGTTCCTGTGGATTTACCATGTACTGTAATTATACTGGTATCACAAGGTGAAACCTTCTAATGCAGCATTAGTTCTACCATACAGTGTTCACAAGTACATGGTAGTGAACAGCTGTGGAAGTGGGAAAACATCTGCAAGTACATATTGTTGTTACACAATGTACTTACATAATTATTGTTACAGATGTGTACTTTCTTAGTGTTGTTACCAATGTCCTGTTACACATTTGTACTTACACATACTATTCAGTAGGTTGTTACATGAATGTAGTTACACCAGTATTACACAAGTAAATACTATGTACCAGTGTGTACATACACTGTAGTTACATACTACTTACTAGGGCTGCACGATTTGGGAAAATTGTAATATTACGATTATTGAGGGCAATATTGCGATATGCGATTTCGATTATAAATGGTATTGTAAGTCAATTTAATGGGTTTTTAGGAAAATTGCACACAGATTAGAAGCTGAAGTGTGCGTTTGTTCAACTTGAAATAATTTATTTATTTTAAAATAAATAATAATTTACAAAATAAATATCTGCATTAATGTAAACTTATTTTCATATTCCATATTTTTCATATTTCATATTTCTTGCAATTATTAAATTAATATAACAATATTTTATATGTATGGCTTGGTATTATTGTTTATGAGAGAGAAATGCAGCATGCACTATTTAAACATGTCATATTTTGTCGGTTATATATATATATATATATATATATATATATATATATATATATATATGTATGTATATACACACATACATACATACATACAACTTTTGGTTCTGCTTATTTGATTTAATTTAAAACGTGGCCATATGCATTATATGCATCCTACATGAAAACATTCAGCATGTTTCTGGTTTTATAGAGAACGTTGGGCACATGGAAAGGTTAACAGCAGATATTCCTCATCACTCACCACCATACATGCATACAATAATTCTTTTAGCTTCAATTTAATTCAATAATTTACTTTGAATGAAAACACTGAACCTATAATGACGGTTGTGAGCAGTTTTGTCGGTTAGAGGAGACTTAACACCCGACGACAATTTCGCTTGAAGGACGAAAAGGTGTTTGGCTGATTCTTTCCCGAACTTGCCTGCGAGTGTGCCTTTTTAGACTGCTCGTCCCTGAATCACCGGTGTACTTGACTGAGATTATCCATGTTTTACAAGCAGGTTATGACGTGCTATCATCGTCACATTTACTCTCACGACCTTCACTATTATTTCCAACCTCCCGAGTAGTTCTGTTCATTAATGGACGTCATTACTTCTGACTCACCGCTGCAAATAATGTTTTTTAAGGGTGCTTTCACACTTGGTTCAATTGCCTGGAACGTACCCAAGTTCGATTGTCCCCCCTTGCCACCTTCTTTTTTGGTTTGTGTTCACACTGTCTTTTTTCCTTCTGAACCCCGGTACGTTTGCGTCATCAAGCCGATGTTTTGTGTACGTCTGTTGCCAGGCGATGTGCACGAAAGCAAAGCGCCAAAATGGAAAGATGTCCGCACATCGCGGTCGTTTCGTTTTAACTGAACCTTTTGGTTTAGAACATAAAGAAAGCGACTCGCGTCTATCTGCTGCAAACATATTATACACGTTCAGAACAGCACGCGATGTACAAGCTGTTTTTGGAGGAGACAAGCAGACATTATCACTGTGTTTGCTCTGGCTCGGTCGCGCTTGTCAGCATTTGATACTCAGGCACACACACACACACACACACACACACACACACACACACACACACACACAGTTCTGATGGCTTCTGGGTCGTGTAGTTCTTTTTTAATTGCGTTACATTGTAATCATATTAAAAGGAAACTACAAAAATGGCGGTGCATTTTCTTTCTTGAATGTCTTGTTATGTCCACGAATGCATTCGTTTATTTGATATAATCGCAAGATTCGCTGTAATGTAATCGCATAGGCTGACATCGCGATTGCGATATGATTAATCATGCAGCACTACTACTTACACATCTAATTACCATGTAAGTTCACAGGTATAAGCGACACTTAATATAAAGTGGGACCCCAGATGCATTTACAATAGCTGTCTGTTTTAACTGTCTATTTGCTATTTAGTGTCATTATCTAACATCACTCGTATAGACCATTTTGAGGGATGTAAACAAAAAAGTAGTCCCAACGAATTTCCTGTTTTGCATTTTTAATTTTAATAGCTTCCGAGAATCCAAAAAGAGCCACATATTGATAAATAATGTTATGATATCTGTTTTAACATTAAGTTATGATTGAATTGCCTCTTGCTACAGTTATGAAATAGTTTGATAACAAGCAGAAAATGTTCATGGGCTAATGAGATGTCCATACTGAAATGATCTACACCAGGGATCACCAATCTCGGTCCTGGAGGTCCGTTGTCCTGCAGGGTTTAGCTCCATCTTGTCTCAAAACACCTGCCTGGATGTTTCAAGTATACCGAGTGAGAGCTTAATTAGCTTATTCAGGTGTGTTTGATTAGGGTTGGAGCAAAAATCTGCAGGACACCGGACCTCCAGGAACAAGTTTGGTGATCCCTGGTCTATATTCACCAACCTCCAGCTCCTTCCAAAAAATATACAAAAAAGAATCGTTAATATTTAGAGCAGTTCTGCTTTCAAAGTGACTTTGACGTCAAAAGTCTATAAAAGTAAGTCTAAAAAAAGGTTCATTATAATTTAACCACAAAGGCTGTTGTTTTTTTTCTCTCTCCTACTTTACATAATATTTAAATGGGTATTGTGAGGCTAGCTGGCTGGCGCTTTGTGGATGTGTGGTGGATGGGGGTGACAGAAATGTTAAGCACACACTTAAGATGCAGAGTCATGTTGCGAGAGCTTTCGGAGTTCAGGTGTGAAGTGCATGCTGGGAAAAGTAGGGCTTTCTGACTGACGGGTCCCTGGCGGTCCCAGCTCTATGGAAGCATAGGTGAAATCGCCGCCAGTGTGACGGAAAGATCAAGGGTGATGGTGAAGGGGATTAAAAACAAATGATTCTCTCTATTCCTCTCTGTTTTAATGCGATTCAGCCACCGCATTGCACATCACTAAAGCAATGGAATGATTCACCAAAGCAATGTCAATGTAATTTCACCTCCACGACCGCAATTGAACTGAGGAACTTTGAGTCTCCTTTGAAAAAAGTTCCCATACTGGATTTAACAACATAGACACAGAATGGATGGCCACGCATCATAAAGTGTTTCTAGCTGTATGAACGACAAGTGTGGCTAATTGGAAAGCTGTCGGGTGCAATTTAGCAGACGCCTTTAAAGAGCTACATTAACGGAGCGCAAACTATGAACTCGGTAACAGGCTGACATAATTCCGACATGGGATCAATGCTGTGACGTGCAATCAATTTCGGGAAATGAATTGGAATTGAGTCTGAAACTTCAGAGCTTTGGACTCCCAAAACGTGGATTAGGTAACAATTATCTGGAATGACGGTTCGCTAGTTCACAGCCCATTGGAGGAGATAACTTGCACATGCTGAGGGTGCATCAGTCTCTGCTGTCAACCAATTACACCATTGATGTGTTGAAACTAGGGATTCATTTAATCAATTTAATTAATACATTCATTGTATTATGTGGCTGTAGAGAATGATTAACTGTAATCTATTGTTTCTTAATTGTCATACTTATTTGAATTTTTTGTCACAGATTGACACAGGCTCGTTCTGAAAACGTAGCCCTATATACATTTCTGCTACGGGCAGGATGACGCCATTCCTTTTCTCGCTGACTGCTTACCTCCATGTAGACAGCTTTTCCTCTGTTACCAGTTTGTGCGGTAGCTTAACAATTACAGTTGAAGTCAGAATCATTAAACCTCCTGAATTATTAGACCCCTATTTATTTTTTTCCCCAATTTCTGTTTAACGGAGAGAAGAGTTTTTTAACACAATTCTAAACATAATAGTTTTAGTAACTCATCTCTAATAACTGATTTATTTTATCTTCTATTTTATGATGACAGTCAGTGGTGTAAAGTAACTAATTAAAAATACTCAAACTACTGTAACTGAGTAGTTTTTCTCATGAATTGTAATTTACTGAGTAGTATTATAAATTTGTACTTTTACTTTTCCTTGAGTACATGTTCAGTGCAGTATCGGTACTTTTACTCCTCTACTTTCCTTCAACCTGCAGTCACTACTTTATTTCTTTCTTGTCTATGGTCATTGTCTAAAGTAGAAAGATCAGTCCTGTGATTCCTGTCCAATTAAATCACACATATAAAGTAAATCACATCATACTGAACAACCTCAAGACATGGGCGCTTTATAAATGCAGCAAACCTTTTGAAAACATTAAAAATGTCCAAGAAGATGTCCAAAATCTTTAAACATATTGACCCAGAGACTCTTTATAGACTGCATGTCACTGAAAATGATGAATGTCAACTGTATGATGACTGAAATCACCAAACAAGCCTTAAACAATCACTAAATGGAACGAATGAAGAATGGAAGGAAGGGCCAAATAAAAGGAAGGACTGAACAAGGAATGGAAGGATCGAAGAACTGAATAAATGAAGGATGGATTCAAGGAAGGACTGAACAAACTAAGGAAGAAGGAATGAACAAAGAACCTAATGAAGGAAGGAACAAAAATATGAAAGAAATAATGAGCGAACAAATGAAGGGAGGAAAGAAGGAATGACCAAACGAATGAAGGAAGAATTCAAGGAAGGACTTAACAAACTAAGGAAGGAAGGAAGGAACGATCAAATGAATGAATGAACAAAAGGACCTAATGTAGGAAGGAACAAAAATATGAACGAACGAGCGAACAAAGGAAGGAGGGAACAAACGAATGAATGAAGGAAGGAGAGAACAAACAAATAATTAAAGGAAGGTTGAAGGGAACAAACGAAAATAGGAAGATCCCTAAATACACTGTGTTGTTTGTGCAGGGGTGTGTAAACGTAACATTCTGTAAACGCATCAACTTTTCTACAGCGTAATACTCACTACTCACTACTCTTGAGTACTTTTAAAAGGTCTACTTTTTACTCATGCTTTGAGTAATATATACTACAGATACTTTTACTCTACTTGCACTACATTTTTGGACAAGAAATGGTACTTTTACTTGAGTATGACTTTTCAGTACTCTTTCGACAACTGATGACAGTAAATAATATTTGAATAGATATTTTTCAAGACACTTCTATACAACTTAAAGTGACATTCAAAGACTTAACTATGTTAATTAGGTTAACTAGGCAGGATAGGGTATAATTTAAAAAAAATTAAAACTGCTTTTATTCTAGCCGAAATAAAACTGATAAGACTTTCTTCAAAAGAAAAAAAATATTATCAGACATACTGTGAACATTTCCTTGCTCTGAACATTTAAAAATATTTTAAAAAGAAAAAAAAAACAATTCAAAGGGGGTTTAATAATTCTGATTTCAGCTGTACGTTGGCGGACTTGAGATGCAGAAAGGGTTCAAGTCTCTTGGTCACTCGGTGAAGAGCGATTCCAGAATGCGGGTTAAACAAAAACAAAATCTGAAAAATAAACAAATAAATAACAGGTTGATAATGTTGTAAAATCTAAAAATGTAGTAAAAATCTTTTTTTTTCTTTTTAAAACACTGCAGTTGGGTTTAGGGGTGGGCGGCTCAATCGTTGTTTTTAAGACACTATTGGTTGGGTTTTGGGAAGGAGGAGGGGGGGGGGAGTCAGCTGGTCAGTCAGTCAGTCAACAGCAGCCTCTGGTGGATTTACGTGAGAAAAAAAGGCGTGAATGGCACTCAAGAGAGAACTTTGAGATCTGAAAAACAGCGGCCTCTGGTGGATTTGCGAAAACAAAAATGGCAAAAAACGTAGCTCCTTGGACGTATTTTGCTCTCTTCAGAAATGTGTATTGACTTTATTCTTCAATGCGGAAGTGCACTGAACTTCTGATTCAGTTGTCTATGGGACAAATGACTAGGTATATTAACTCGCAGAAAACAGTCGAACTAGTTGCTCTATAAACTAGTGTTTGCGTGACTATACAGACAAAGCAGAATAATATAATAATATCATAATAAATATCAGTATGCAACATGAAGCAGCATAACAAGCTGTTTTTAATGCCTAAAGATGAATGGTAGTGAATGAGACCAGAAGTCTTGAGCCAAAAAGATTCAAATGGATGCGCCGACTGGTACGCGAAGAATAAGGTGAATAGGGGTACGTAATCAGAATGAGCCTGTCTTGGACACAGGAGTGTCTGGTATTCTGAATGAACAAAAGTTCCAGTTCAACTCAAATTCAACACTTTAACTGAAAGGGAGCAGGTTAAACTCTGCACCATTCGGAGAAAAACAATCATAAATAAATAAATGTTGAATGGCTTCTGGCATGATTAAATCTATATATTTTTCCCCTATCTGAATTAGCATTTTAAAACCTATTTAAAACACTACCTAATTTCAGGACAATCATAAGATCGAAGCAAACAAGACCCCAAGACTCTGTCTGACATCAGAGAATAGTGACACCTGGCAAGGCTGTTGAGATCTAAGCACTCCTCTGTCAGCCCAAAGGTGACTTTAATAGGTCTCTTGAACGTGGCCTGGCACCAAACCCAAAGCCTGCCTAGCCTCAGGCAGCCCCTGAACGGTGCGGTGGGACATGTGCTGAATACATCATGAGGATCCTAATGATGGGAGAGAAGGCTCCATTACCTGAGAGTCTGTGGGAGGCTGATAATTACCAGACACACCGGCTCCCATCATTACCCTTACTGCTTTAATTCTTGGTGCATCTGTTCGTCCCCGTATATTAGTATTCTCTCTGGCTTCACTAGCTCTGACCATACCCTCCAGGGCAGTGTCCGAGTCATTGGCGGTTCTCATCTGGAGTGTTAGAGGCTGGTGCTAATATGACAACAGTTTTGAATGGCTGAGATTCTGCTAGTGTATCGCTCTTTTAGCAAACAAAAGCCCAACCTTCATTCTTAGCCTGCAGTTCTGCCCCCCTGGATAGTGGACTAATTGATGTTTGTTTTTCTGTCTTTGGAACTGTGACAGAAGGACAAATGATCTTATTATTATGTAAATTGCCCTGCTATCTCATCCCAGTAAAAGCAATGGCTTGAGCTTGAAGCAAAGAGAGTGCCTGCAGTCATTGCCCGATCAAGCTGCTCCAACTCGGCCAAGTCACGCATACAGAGGAACCCTCGCCGAGAGCTCGCCGTGGGAGTCCGCCTAGCTCAGCAAATACGGTATGCACGCACACACACGCTCTCGGTTAGTATCGCAACCCCTCTAATTCATGAGCAACAGAGTGGAGTGAGTCAGAAAGCGTGCGCGAAGTAAACAGGGGCATCTACGGCATATGTACCGTGACGGAAATGAACGAGCTACTTTGACACTCCAATTAGGCGCGGAAGGGTGCACTGGTGGGTCTGAATAGATGAGTAACAGGGCAAGTGTGACCTTAATCAATTCCCTTATTGAAGATAATGTGAATAATTCTCTGCTTGGAAAGCGCCCAGTGCTCCCAGAGGATCTAGACACTGATGACTTCAAACGAGAGGAAAACAAACGCACAACTGGAGAACTGAAGCTTTTGAAGTTTCTTTTGTCTTGCTGTGCTGTCAACAAGTGGGTCAAGAGACCAGAATAAGTCCTCGGTGCTTTTGTTGGTGGGTCGCACGTGTCCAATTAGAGCTGACCAGGCTACCCATTTGATTGCTGCACTCAAGTAATTGGTCTTTTTCGAATGCCGCTGTAACAGACAAAATATCAAAGGAAACGGGGGACGTTTGACAGCAATAGTTCTCTTTTAGAACTTGGGCTTTTTCTGTAAAATGATATTGCGCTGCTTCTTAGGAATTTCAAACACGTTTTTGAAGTGAAATATCAAGTGAGGAGGGTTTTATCAAAAACAGACTGAATCTGGCAATGCTTCATTATGTTGCTTGTTGTAATTATTGCAGCAGTTAATAATACCAGCAGCACTAATAGCAGTTTCAGATGTTATTTTTGTCTGTTATCATAGTCACAGTGTCAGATTATGTCGTTTTGACTTCAAAGTTTTTGCTATGTTATGGAAAACTGTATAATATCCATAATGTCATTGTGGTAGTGGAACCAGCAGCTGATTCCCGAAAACAGGAACCATAATGGTTAATAATCTGCAACGTTTTGAACTGTCTCGTCATCAGAAAAAAAACCATAATAAAATCAGAAATACTGTTGCCATAGCTTGACAAACTTTACATATAATGTATAATTCCACCCACTGTATATCAGCACCTACATCATCATCTTGTTTTGCCATGTTTATCATGTTTCAAGACATTGTGAAGCATCTAAAACGCAGAGTCAGTTGTCGTCCAAGATTGCGTTTCCCAAAGAATGATTCTCATTGGAATGATAGATTCTGAATACACCAATTCGTCAAACTACGTGCAATCCTAGTTAGTTAACAATGGTTTTGGGAAACAGACCCCAGTATGACACTGCAAGATAACTGTTTCTTGTATTCTAATACCTATTATTTACAACTGACCAAAAAACTTGCCATGCCAAATGAACCCTGCCAAATTTCAGCTGATTACGTAGTTTAGGCCATCATAGAAACTTAACTTAACCAATAGGGCATTATTAAACTTAACCAAGCTTTAACAAAAGCAAATGTAAGATAAAAACGCATTTGCTGAATAAACATAGTTTGTCTCTGGGATTTTATGTGATTGTGTTTTATCAAATTCTCCACATAGCAAGTGTTAAGGTTGATTTTTATTTTGGTCAAGCGAATGGGTATGATCCAGCGCAGCTTTTACGTGGTCGTACCACTCGATGTGTAGTGCAAGCTCTGTGATTGGTGGGCTAGGGAGCACTGACGAGTGTGGGCAGGGCTGAGAGCCACGCGAACCTGTTGGAGCAAGTGTTTACAAGTGTCGAGTCCCGTGAGAGAGCTCAGATTAGAAAGTTTTGTTTTGTGTTTACCTTATGAATAAAATTGTTGCACGTCTGCAAGTTCCAGCCTCAGAATGAGCAAGTTTTATCTACATCTACATTAAGGTAGTGTTCAGAAAAAATAAAACATAAAACCTTACTGCCAACACAAACAGCATGCAGAAGTATAAATGCTAAAAGGCAGACACAGTGGGTCACTGCAATCGCTCGACGCAGAAGTATAAACCAGCCGTAATACTGAACCAGGTAAGGTACCTAGTAATTTTTCAACAAATTGTCCTATAAATGGAGCTTACTTGTTTTGCAAAATGTATTCAATGTTTTAGATTATATATAAATAGCGTTTAAGAGTTTTAAGGCCATAACTAGGCCCACACGGAAATTTAAATGAATTTCAGTAATAATATTGTCTAATATTAAAATATTCATATGATTTATTTACAATACAATTTGTAAAGTATGTATTTCTGTCTTTTAGTAGAGATTTTATATGAGAGATTTGCTTTGTTTACCAAATAAAGTGGATCTAATTTGCATTGTAAATTAAATAAAAGTTAAAAAGGTTTTACTTTTTATTATATATTTTAAGGTTTTAGTTATGATATTCCTAAAATAATTCCACATAAATCTGCAGATTTTTAACAAAATAGTCTGCAGAAATAGCAAAAAATGTCCGCAGATTCCGTCTGGCCCTATAACCTAGTATTGTCAAGTAAGCCTTTATTTATCAATTACCTGCTTCTAACCATTTGGGCAATGTGAATACCAAAATGTTAAAGTGCATATTATTTTGTGCAAAACAGGTCAGAGAGAAGTAGTTTTAACCCAGTTTAAAAATGAACTCAAAATACTGTAATTAAAGATGCTAACTAGTACACAGCGCTCCAGGACACTCCAGACTGCCTCATTACAGCTAGATCCCTTACAAATGACTGTTATGCTTTCACTGGGTTTAGAAAAAGCCCTAAAAATCTCACTGAATACATAATATATTATTAATTATTTATCACAGAGAAAACATACTGCACATATTTTTGCAGCATTCTGCCTTTATGTGTTCTTATTTATTTATTTGCCATCTATGAAACACAAAACTGCTGATGAACTATATTCGGTCTTCTGAAGCAAATACTTTGGATGAGGAGCAGATTAGACTGGCTCTCCTGGGCCCATTCATGAGGGATGTGGTCTGTTTCGTAAATGAATTGTCCGTGTGAGTCGAATCGTCTCAATTAATTGCTCGATCCAGAGCATTAAACAGGTCTGAGGGATTGTGCTCCTCAAGTTCAACTCAATGATCTGGCTGCAATGGCTACAAGCCCACTGGAGGGAAAGATTATCAGTGAATAATGACTTGAATTAGTCCATTTCTTACGCAAAGATATCTTACCATTTCAGACGGCTTGAAATAAACCAGACAAGTCGTACTGTATGTGAATTAAGTTTATGATTGCGTTTGTTTTCACTAATTCATTGCAGAAGTGAGATCAACCATCGTCATCTATGTTCCCCAGAAGAAAGAACGTCATGCAAGTTTTGGGAAGACATGAGGGTGAGTAAATTTCACAATTGTTTCTGGCGTTGCACGCTGATACTCAGGAGATGATGTGCCTGAAAGCCACAAATTCTTATTTATACGCAAATGTAAATCACCAAGGAGTTTTTTTCTGTCATTACTGTGGTTTTCATCACCGTGTCTCAGGGTAATCTCGTATTATTACACAATTCCTCAGAAGGGCATGATCTTTTCATGGGTTTTAATTGCTAATTAAAAATTGCATCCAAAGTCAATTGCTCCATTACAAAAAAGTGTGTTTTTCTAATAAAAATGGCAGCATGTGTTCGGACATGTCTTCAGGGAAAAAGCTACATTCTTGAAGTATTTGATAAACCTAATTTAAAATGTCTCGTAGAAGGGCATGTATCAGCATAATGAAGAAGATACATGTGGAAATACTACACCTCATGCATTGTGAGGTGTATAGAATCATTAATAGGCACCTCATTACGTCTGTATTGAAGTGTGGTAACTGAAATTATTTCTAATTATTATCCTGTTGTGTAGGCAACACGGTGGCGCAGTTGGTAGTCGCTGAAGATGGTCGCAAGAAGGTCGCTGGTTCGAGCCTCGGCTGGGTCAGTTGCATTTCTGTGTGTTCTAAGTTTGCATGTTCTCCCCGTGTTCGCGTGGGTTTCCTCCGGGTGCTCCGGTTTCCCCCACAGTCTAAAGACATGCAGTACAGGTAAATTGGGTAAGCTAAACTTTCCGTAGTGTATGTGTGTGAATGAGAATGTATGGATGTTTCCCAGAAATGGGTTGCGGCTGGAAGGGCATCCGCTGCGTAAAACAAATGCTGGATAAGTTGGCGACCCCGGATTAATAAAGGGACTAAGCTGACAAGAAAATGAATGAATGAATGATTCCTGTTGTGTAAAATATTTATTTGCTTCTTAGTTCTTTTGCCACTGTTGGCTATAAAACACAGCAAGCTGAACTAAAATCAATCTGAGTAGAGATTTGGAACTGTAAATTAATAAATGCCCCCTTCACAGCATTCATCAACCAATCGGAAGCAAGCATTCAACAGTAATGTAGTAAATAAAATGCATGAAAACATGGGTTAAAAGTAGAATTTACCAGTCAATTTGGACATCAAAACTATAACGTTACTTAAGCATCTGAAAAATTCAGCCCTTTAAGAGAGGCTCGTGATCAGACCCATCTTTAATCATGGCAATAAGAAGGAAACATAAATTAATACTAGCTCTTTTCATCTTCTTGGGAGATAAATAACATACATTTGTATGAAGCTACAGTATCATATCTCCAGAGTTTTCATCCAACTTTCTTGAGAATACTGGGCTTTGCCTCTATTAATGAAGGCTAACTTTGCATATATTCCTCTGTTACGAGATGAAGCATTACATGAATATTCAGCTGCTCTATTTTGAAGGGTATTTTAAGATCTGTGGGGAGAGACGTTTGGTTTGGTGATCTTACAGTAAACACTGTGCCAAAACCCAACAGGGATTTGAGCATGTGGTTATGTCTTATATATCTTATGTGTGGATATATTAATGTAGTCTTCAGGAATGCATTCCAAAACAATTTGATACAGCAGCACAGTTTGCAATGTTAAAATCAGCTTACATTGGAGCTACCGCAATTCTATAACTACTAGAATTACCATTGCGGTCATTCTGGCTGATCTCATGTAAGACATCATGTTGTCACGTCATAATTACAGTTAAAGCTTTCATTGAGATATTAAAATTCAACTTTAAATGTCTGTCATCACATTTAATTAATGTAGTAATAATATGTTAATACAGCCTATACATGTATAGTTAAGTTGTCACGAATGTCCAAGGAAGAAGGTTTTTCGCGGCACTAAATGTGCTGTTTTGAAACAAATATCAGAAGTAAAGTTATGTTTTTGCCAGCAAAAGGTTTTATTTTTGACTGCAGGAAGTTGCTAGGCAACAGAGGCATACATATTTGAAGTCATAGGGAAAAGGAGCAAATGCATGCAGTTACTTTGACTGCTAAGGTAGTTCTAGGTAGAAATAATCACAACTCTTTTGGTTTGTAGTTTTAATAAAATAACAATGTTAGAAGGAAAATAAACATATTTAGTAAAAGTCAGGGGATTATAGATGTGTGTGTTTTATTTCAACAGAGTTATTAAATTGCAAAAAATTTAAATGGTCAAAATGTGTAACGGTTGGGTGACAATGACAACGGTGTTGAGGATCCAAGTGCAGATTTAATATATAAAGACAGTACAGCAGAGATCATCGGGGCAAACAGCTGTATAAGGATAATCAAAATCATAGTCAGAGAACAGGCAGAGGGTCAAAAGGCAAGGATAAACAAATAGCAAGGCTAGGGTCGAAAACACGGAAAAACAGGAACAAAGAAAATGTGTTGTATGTCACTTACAGGTAAACAATACTCAGTGACGTGTGTGTGTGTATGTGCTGCTTATGTAGTGTGTGTAATCAGTCTCAGACAGTCCTCCGGTCGTGTGCGTGCGCAATCAGTCGTGATATGGAATGGGAGTGTGTGTGTGCTGCATGACTGGAAATGTAGTCCTTAAACATGGCTGATTTGTAGTTCGTGTGAATGTGTGTGTGTGTGTGTGCGTGTGTATGTGTGTGTGTGTGAAACAGCGATGTCTGGCTGTAGAGATCGCTGGTGATCGTGACAAAATGACCGCCTCTGTATTTCTAGTCCGTCCTTCTTATTTTTTATAGTATTGTTCATTTTTTGGGAGGATTTTATGGATTATGGCATCCCATCTGAATATATTATAAATAATTGCACTGCAATTACATTGTAATAACTATATTCATTTATCAATTTGTTCTTTGATATATGTACAGTATATATTAGGGCTGTGCGGACAAAATAATCATATTGCGATTTTCTTTTCTTTTCTTTTTTTTTTTTTACTAATATTGTGATTGCGATTTTATTTGCGATTTTGGCAGCTGTTTTTGCTTTTTCAAATAAGCTACATACATACATTATAAATGTATTCAGTGCACAAGAAGTGCAAAACAAAACATTTCACAATGAAATAACATAGTATCAAGTTTGATAAATAAAACTGTAGTAAAATTGTCTTTAAAGGGCCACAAAAACCCCCAGTCTCAGCGGGGTGTTTTCACACCTCTAGTTTGCAAAAGCTCAGGAAAGTGGCTGTGTCCAGCTTGGTTTAGGCAGGAGTCTTGGGGAAGGGAAAAGAGGGAAGGTTTTGCATAAAATTGGGAGTTTCCATTTGTGCACGCGCTCATTTTCACACAGAGGCACAACAAACACAGACGCAGGGGGAGAAAGACAGTGACTGTGTTTACATGGACATCAGTAATCAAATTATTTGCCAAATTATTAATTTGTCGACTTTAACAGCACTTTCTCTTTAATCCAGGAACATTTCTTGCATGCCCCCATGACAAACGAGATGTGAAAAACTGCTAAGAGTGTGTTTTTAATGGAGTGTTTGATACCGCTCGGCGTATGAGAGAAATAACCCCTCCGCATTTCTCGGTAACTTATGCTCTCGGTAGGTAGCGTCAGAAAGCCATGTGTGTAAACACTATCCTGTCACAAAATGCAACGTTTATATTTTTCCACTCGGAGAGCAGCATTTACAGCGGATCTTTCAGTCTATAATACTGTAGTGATGTTAGTGTGCTGTACACTCAGTAAAAGTTCTAATCACTTTCACTAAGGTCTGTCTATAAACACTGAAACAGTACTGCTGACGAAACTAACTAACTTTCCCATCTGAATAAACAAACAAAGAGCACAGATCGCGTATACTTACCAAAAACAGGACAATCAACATGAACTGGAGCTGCGTCTGTTTTAAAAGGAGACGAGCGGCAGATCCAGATTTCACCATTTCCAGATGCGGAAAGCTCTCGGGTGAAAAAAAAAAGATTCTGCTGCGTGCGCGTGGGAGTCCAGCTGCGCTCTCATAGCGGGAAATGAAAACAAAACCTTCGTTGCAGCACATAAACACAACACTGGCGACCTGTGTCTCCAAACAGTTCTTCTTCTTCCACTTGTTTTAGCAACACAGCGTGGCGCTTTTTTGCCGACTGAACACTAACAGGTACAAACCATCTTCGAAGTGATCATGAATATTATTGAAGTTGCGCCGCATACACAATAGAGCGCACTGATCGGTTAAAGCAAGTCTTTCTCATGAATTAATGCCGCACGCTCAGAGACGTCAGGATGCACTGGCCAGTACAGACGTCCACTCTCCACGCTGAAATACACGCATGGATCTCATCGGCGTGACGCAGCTTCAAAAATTAGTTTCAAACCGGAAGAACAAATTTGCTCAAAATAACGCAAAAACAACCAATTTTCACTTTTTAGTCAATTATATGTGTCCTAATAGTGTTTATAGCAGCGTGGGACACATACATGACTGTCAACAGCTCAAAAAATGTGTTTTGGTGTTTCGTGACCCTTTAAAACAGACAACATAAAATAAATTAAGATTAACCTCAACTCTAGTTAAAAACATACCGTACACTGTAGCACTAACTGCTTGATAGACAACATGAAAAAATTAAGATTCACCAACCTCAGTTCCTGTCATAACAATAAATAAATAAAAATATCTATAGACACTTTCAACAAACTGCTGACAAAAAGCAACGAACCAACATCATCATGCAATATTTCAGTAAAATCACTGCAGTTCAAGTTCTTGCGAAGCACAGTATAAATCAGAAGCATTTAACGGAACTCATTTAGTACATGCCCAATGAGGAGAGCTCGCAATTGCAAATATTTATTTCACTATAACATGCAGGTCGTTCCTTCAGTGTAATTACATGACATGTTTGTGCTCAGGGGCTGGACAGAGCCATCAGACTCCACTAAATGAGGCTCATTTGATACCCGTTGGCATCCTCTGCATCCATATTAAATGGAATGTAAGTAGTCAGGCGAACGGCGTGTGCTCTGTGTGGCAGGACGGGAATACCAAAATCAATAGAGCTCATCTAGCATTAGCGAGGCTGTAAAAGGTCAGTGTTAAATCGCACGGATGAAAGTGGGTTAATAGCATGAGCATGCAGCCCTCATGAGGCTCTGGGTGTGGCCAGTTTAAGGGGGGAGGAGCCTCTTAAGGGACAAAAATACAAACATAGAAAACGCAAAGCAGAACGCAAGAAATAGATTGCCTATTAGGACTATTCATACTGTGTCTACTACACGATTAGACTAGAACTTTACAGTAAATGACTGGCTGCTAGATAGATTATTTTCACAGAAAGGTATTATATGTGAATTTACAGTAAATTACTGTCAGGTAGTTAGATTATTTTCACAGTCATGTAAAACTGATGTGGCAGCTGCACAATGTGACAATACAGTAGATTACTGTTATTTAGCAGTTTACTCCTGTAGAATGACTCTTTTACTGGTGAAGTTACCATTGATTTCAATCAGCTCCAGCTGATATACTGTATTTAACATTACAGTACAAAATTACAGTTACTTTATTCATTAAAATACTGCAACTGAACAGTCTGCAGTTTATTCATTTTTCATTTTTTTTTCAAATACCCCGAACCTCTCATTCACACACACACTATGACCCATTTTGCTCACCCAGTTTACATATACTGCATGTCTTTGGACTCTGGGGGAAACCGGAGCACCTGGAGGAACCCACTCAAACAAGGGGAGAACATGAAAACATAACAGAAATGCCAACTGGTCCAGCCAGGGCTCAAACCAGTAACCTGCTCACTGTGAGGTGACAGTGGTAACCACTGAGCCTCCATGCTGCCCCTTTGCAGTTTATTTTATATAACAAGTGAAACTTTTTGGTCGTCATTTTCTCACTGGTTGTTCCAAACCTGTACAAATGTATTTGCTCTGCTGAAGATAAAGGAAGCTATTTGAAAGAATGTCATAACCAAACCACCCGTTCACTGCACTGATATACTGTAAATGGGTAGCGATATCTGTTAATAGCATTTAATTTTTACAGTAACTGCATGCTTAGGTTATAATGCAAAAAATTCAGTTATTCCAACTCAGATTATACAATATAACAAAATAAACATCACTTTAATTTTAATTAATGTTTTTTTTTTTTTTGGTAACACTTTATTTCGATGGTCCATTTGAGTATCAGTAGACTGTCTACTTACTATCTGTTGATACTGACATTCAACAGACATTTAACAGACTATAAAAAACTTTGCAAGTACATGCCAACTTACACTAACCCTATCCCTAACAGTCTACTTATAATCTAATGAGAATTAGTTGCAATGTAACTTAAATTCAACAAACGGACCATCAAAATAAAGTGTGACCTTTTTTCTTTTTTTTTTTACACAAATAAATGCAGTCTTGGTGAGCATAGGCGACTTCTTCAAAATGTAATGGACCTCAGGCTTTATAATTAAAGTGCTTATAATGTGGGTTTAAAAAATAAAGACTAATAACTTACAGACACTCATATACTGTACAATGGGATGAAACCATTACAATGATGCATCATCACAATGATGTAGAATACTAATGTTTTATGATGTGTTTTAACTTATCCATCCAAAACCTGATGTGCTGAAAGCACTGAAAAGAACCTCGGCCTGTTTCCAAACAAACTGATGCGATTCGACTGAAATATGAAATCGATACAGACTGAAGACATCTAAACCTACCAAAAATAGGTTGGAACAGACAAGTTGCATCCATAAATAGGACAGAAAATCATCAAAATGAAGTCTATGTTGGCTATTACAGTTGTGTATTGGCATCCGAAAATGTGATTTCTTGCAGTAGATCTTTGTATGATGGAGAAATTCCTCATCCTGTCTTTGACACTTTGCATTTTATGTGCTCTTTATGAGTTAACATATAAATATTAATGTATGTGTATGCACATAAAGTGACTGCTTTTAGCACACCGCACTGTTTTGAAAGTTTTTTTTTTGCTTTAGACTAACTGAAACAAGAGAATCAAACCACAAGAATGAACACACACACTTGCTTTCTTTATA
>CAIGQQ010038941.1:2601491-2612093 GCA_903798035.1 Danio albolineatus | reverse complement strand
TATATATATTAAATAATATTTTGTTTAATTCCTCTTAAATCTTTTCTTTTTTATAGAAAAAAATGAAAGTCATACAGCTTTGGAACAACTTTACGTTGAATAAATGTAACCATTTTAAAAACTACCTCTTTAACTCATCCACAATTGCTTATCCCCTCTGTTTATCATAGTATTTCTGTTTTATTCTTCCAGATATCTTCTTTTGTGTTTCACAACGGACAGAATCTCATACATTTTGGAACAGCTTGAGGGGGTGAGTAGATGATAAAAGAATTTTCATTTTCGGGAGAACTATCTCTTTAAGTCCATGAGATTTTTATGCTTGTTTATGGTCCACGTGGGGAAAGCTGAAAGTTATAGTCTCCTAGAAAAGTCTCCTCAAGAAGCTGCATGATTTATCAGACATTCAAGTTAAATTCTCAAGGGTAGACATTTATTCAAATCCCAAACTTGAGGTGTGAGCAATGGTAAAATTGATGCTTGCCTTAGCAAATACCACTAAAAAATGATGCAACTGAATGTTGATATCCTTGGACATGAATATAAAAGAAGGCTGCAATTTCAGTCTGAACTGAGCTGAAGGCTTTCAGGTGAAATACAGTAGCAAATACTCAACATTTCATTCCGTTCTGTAAGTATCCATGTGTTGCTGCAACCCTCCAAGGACAGGCTCGCGATTTCTACACTTAAATCAGCTCACTCACAGACTTCTCCAGGGGTTTGGGGGGACTTAGCTTATGTGTGAGGAAAATGTAACTGGAGCTACTGAGATTGCTGGTAAATGTGGCTGAGATGATGCCACTACAATTAATAATCAAATTTTCCGTTCAGCCCATGGCAAAAAGATAAAGAAAAAAGCTCCAGAAGAAAGACTATAGATGCCGGCAACATCTGCATACAGTTTCTCCATATTATCAGGAGTTGCCATGGTTACTTATGATCTTTTTCTTCAGACTCATATATATGAGAAAGACATTCGTGACTCCAAACAGCATGTTTGCGCAGAATTTTTATGAAAAGAAAAAAATGTAAATGAAAAAAGCACATTACATCAGCACTCAAAACAAGGGAGAGGTGTAAACCACAGAAGGCAAAATGCCATCGGCTCAAACTTCTTTCACACACAATCCATCATCTCTCAAAAAAGGCAGGGAACAACCTTTTCCTCCCCAATGAATATGTCAGAAAGCCTATGTGGAGAATGTAATACTAGCTTGGTGTTTCTCATTACTGCACAGTATGTATTGTAAACCGTTCTTTTAAAAATAGTAACATGCTAAATATTTCAGACACGTACTTCACTTTATTTTTAACCTTTTTTTTTTACATTTCAATATTGCCTCATTGTGATGCATGCATTTATTTTCTGAAAAAGTAATATAGGTTGTTGTTAAAATAACAATTATTATTAGCATTTACAATTGTCAGCTATTTCTTAGGTACACTTTTTCATTAGCATTAAAACGTAATCAGCCAGTCACATGACGGCAGCTCAATACTTTTAAGCATGAAGATGTGGACAGAGATGATCTGCCGAAGTTCTAACTAAGCATCAGGATAATGAAGAAAGGCATTGCCATGTAATTAAAATATGAATATTTCCAGGCATAACTAAATATTAAGAGACCAATAGGTGTAATGAAGCACCCTGAGCCTCAGACAGCATTGCTACCTTGTTCTCATGTAAGTGTGAGTGTAAAACTCAGGTGAAAAATAGGCAGGTCAAGGCGAGTCTGACAATCCACATGAGATCATTTATATGCACACCCTGCCTATGTTTGATAGGTCACAATGTTTTCTTGTCAGATTACAATAATTATCAAATTTCCCCCTTATTTTCTAAGTAGAAAACAGCTTGTTATATATCATATGCATGTTGGACTCTTATTTTGAAAACTGGACAGGCTTTAAAGAACAGCAGGGAGCAGGCAGTCATGCATGGACAACTCTATTTGATCTGTTTACAGCTAATCAGAATGTTAATTTCAGAAAAGGCAGATTTTAAATATATTCAGCACCCCCCTGGATATAGCATTAGGTGAGTTTAACTGTATCTTTTGTTATTTTAACATGTATATTGTGGAATTTGTGGTGTGTTCATAAAAAGGCAACAGACACAAGTAAACTAGTGAGTTTGTGTATATTGTGTCAGTGCATTTTTTAGACTGTGATGTTAAATGTTGCTTGGTTGTTGGATCAAGATGTGCTGGTCTGAGAAAATATCCAGTGAGTGGCCGTTTTGTGAGGGTAAATTTTCTGTTCACGTCAAAGATCATAGGAGAATGGCCAGACCCTTTTGAGCTAATCGAAAGACTACAGTACCACAATAGTACCATAATACTAGTACTACTAGTATTACTACAATCAAGGTCTCCAAAAGAGCATCTCTGAATGCACTACACATCGAACCTTAAAGCAGATGAGCTACAGCAGCAAAAGAAATGCAGCTCAAACTCCAGATAGAGAACAGCAAACCAAGGCTAATTAAAGGCTAATCTAAAGGCTAATTCAAACAGCCTCAAAAATAGACAAGATGATTGGAAAAAAGTTGCCTGAAAACTTTCTGATGATTGGGTCAGAATTGTCTGACAAATTTTTACAAAATCTCAAATAATCTAAAACTGGTTTATTGAATGTGACAGTAAATTACCCATAATCAAATGGGCTAAACGGTCACAAAATGTCAATCCAGCAAAGCTACTTTGGTATTTGGTAAACATTATAGCTGTCAATATGGAGCAAAGCCTCTGTGAATTGTTACCAGCATCTTGTTAAATCTATGCCATGAACAACTGAAGCAACTAAAGGCAACCTATTACTAGCATGATATACCTAATAAAGTGGCAGGTGAGTTAAAAAAAGAGGTTTTAGATTAAATAAATGTAAAAATAAATTCTGCAAGTAATTTGAGTTTAGGGCGGCACGGTGGCTCAGCGGTTAGCACTGTCGCCTCACAGCAAGAAGTTCTCCCCAAGTTGGCATGGTTTTTCCAGGGTGCTCCAGTTTCCCCCACAGTGTTAAGACATGTGCTATAGGTGAATTGAATAAACTAAATTGGCCGTTGTGTATGGGTGTGTGTGTCAATGAGTGTGTATGAGTTTTTCCCAATACTGGGTTGCAGCTGGAAACGCATCTCCTGTGTAAAACATATGCTGGAATAGTTGGTGGTTCATTCACCTGTGGTGACCTCTGAAATAAAGACTAAGCTGAAGGACAATGAATGAATGAAGGCTGTTTAAGTTTTCTATGCAATGCATACAGATTTATTATTATTATTATTATTATTATTATTTTTGCATACAGGTATATACTGTAACGGTACCTAGTAGGCTATTCAATATGTTTATGTTGGTGTGTGGAAAACTCACTTGGAAGGCGTTCAAACCACAGTGTTCTGCTATTGTAGTCATTTTGTGCATCTTCTGTGCCAAGACACCATTGTCTCTTGCCAGGTCATTAGCACATTTAATTAACAGAGAGAGTAGAGGGGGAAAGAGCTGGAACTGTGGACAAAGATAATTCCTCAACATCTATTTGCTTTATTCCATATGCAGCACATGGTAATAAGATTAAAAGAGGCTGAGTCCCCCAAAAAAATATGGCCCAATTTAACGAGCATATAGCTGGCACAGCAAAGGATTGAATGCTTAGAGAATCTCTTCGTTTTTCTTGTTTAATCAACTTTAGCAGGGGTGTAGCACCATTACGACTTCTAAATTTGTCCTCCCTTTTCTGGGTCATAATCCTATAATCATTTTTTTTTTCATAGTAGAGCAAATGCTCATTTGTTGCTCAAATGTTTAAAGGTCACTTGTCAAGTTTAAGGTTATCAAATGGATTGAGACATCAGCTTTATTCATTGATTGATTGCACTCTGCGGTACGAATGAGCCTTTTATGCCCCACATATACTGTTTAGCGACTCATTTAGGGCTACTTGGCGATTATTACATAACTAAATTAATATTCATGAGCTAGGCAGTGGAATTTTATGATGTTTCAGCACCTCCCAACCCACACACTGACTTCCCATGAATTTTAGTATTGCATTTTAGAACCTGCCATTCACCTCTTGTCCTCAAAGATTCTGTTGGCTAGATCTAAGAACATTTCTTTTACTTTGTTCTGTTTGATTAAAGCGGTAGTTCACCCAAAAAATGAACATTCTGTCATCATTAATTCACCCTCATGTAGTTCCAAACCTGTATGAATAGATATTCTGGCAAAAAATCATGTTGGTCTTGCAATTAAAATGAATTATAATGAATGGCTTTCAACTTCAAAAAGGGTACAAAAGCTCCACAAGGGGCCACTCACACGAAATACCTTTTTGTAGCTATAATGCAAGACGTAGGGCAGTGGAATGAAGGAAAAAAGAAAGGTTTTGAGACCTTAAAAAGTTGAACTTCTTGTTAACTTGAGTGCTGTGTAATACACAAAGCACTGCAGAATATGTGAGTGCATTGATCAAAGATGTCTATGTTTACATTGAAAAACAATAAAAAGTAGCTCAGTGGGATTCAAAGATGCAGTGTTCTGTGCGAGATGAAATAGATCTGCCTCTCAAAAACAAATCATTCAGACTGGTATTGTGAACTCAATGAAATTCCAAGGAGAACTAATACAGAATACAAGATTTCTGTCTGTTGTTTCTGTAAAATATTGTGGTTATGACTTCTAAATTCATGTAGAGTCGTGGACAATAAACATACCAGACTACATGCGGTTTCTTGATCAACTGACTATAACACTAATACTATACTAACACTACAATACATTGACATTGCAACACTCACTGTTGATTACAAATCATCATGGCAGCCTTCATAAAAATGGTTAGGTTTAGATATTGAATTAAATATAAATATAGATACAGTTGAAGTCAGAATTATTAGCCCCCATTTGATTTTTTTTTCTTTTTTAAATATTTCCCAAATTATGTTTAACAGAGCAAGGAAATTTTCACAGTATGTCTGACAATATTTTTTCTTCCGGAGAAAGTCTCATTTGTGTTATTTCAGCTAGAATAAAAGCTATTTTTAATTTTTTTAAAGACCATTTTCAGGTCAAAACTATTAGCCCCTTTAAAAACTTTTTTTTTTCGATAGTCTATAGAACAAACCATCATTATACAATAACTTGCCTAATTACCCTAACCTGCCTACTTAACCTAATTAATCTAGTTAAGCCTTTGTACTGTATGTCACTTTAAGCTGTATAGAAGTGTCTTGAAAAATATCTATTAAAATATTATTTACTGTCATCATGGCAAATATAAAATAAATGAGTTATTAGAAATTAGTTATTAAAACTACAGGGGGACTAATAATTCAGGGGGGGCTAAGTAAATGAGCACAACAAATTAAACACAATAAAGTCATACATTCACAATAAACCCAAAGCTACTTGACCGAACTATGATAATTTTACCACTAAATAAGAGTTACAGACTTTTTGTCTTTGCTTTAATAAATGCACAATACATATCACTATAAATACCACATTTTAAGTGAATAAATAAAAGCCAGACTTTATACCTACAGCATAGTCGTAATCAATCATGCACTTTTTCTCAGAGATTTACGTTCGTTCAGTGTTTCGCTACCCTGTTCCTGAATGCACACAGTACACATTGCTTCTTAATTCCAAGAATGCAGAGAACAAACATGCGTTCTCAAGGAGACTGGTCTTGCCAGGTTGCCTCAGAAGGATGAACTCAGGAGACCGCGAGAACACAGAACATGTGCTCTGTGAAATGAGATGCTGCGTTCTTCCTGATGGTCACATGACCTTCATGCGTTTTCAATGGAAAATTACTTAAACATTTCAGCGTTCGTACAACGATTTATTGTTTTCCTCCTTTTCAATATAAGTAACATGCACAATAACCTTACAAATATACTTTGCACAATACAAATTACACAGATGTTAATACAAATTTCAACAAATAAACACCCTTTGTGTGTTTATGCATTTATTAAGATCTTCATGTTTACTTTTATCATCTTATTTAGGGAAACTCCTTAGATAAATGAGTTATATCTCTGAACCTTAATAATAAACAAGTATAAAATGCTGCGCTTCCCACCTTCTTTTTTCAGAATCAGCCACAATGACTTCTGGGACTTTTCAAGCAGGTTTTGCGCTCAAGTCTGCATCGATCCATCCATCATATCAAGAACACATCCGGCAACTTTTACGCGTCCTCCATTCTTGCGTCTTGAGTTTTAGAACTGAACTTTGGTGATTAATGATGACGTTTTACGAGAACTCAAGGATGCATGATTGCTGAAGAATGCATATTGAGAAAGAGCCATTTTCAACCTCTCCCTAATCAAACACACCTGAATCAACTTATCAGAATATAAGAAGAGACTCAAAAACCTGAATGTAATGGGCCAGATAAGGGAGACATCCAAAATATGTTCATTTGGTGTACCTCCTGGAACAGGTTTAAAGCAACACTATGCAACTTTCTCTCGAGACTCCTCCTTGTGGTTGATGAGCAAAAGTACCCATTACTAGGGTTGGGTACCGAAACTCTTTGCCTTTATGGCACTGGTACCCATGGAACCGGTATGGACCGGACCGAATCAGCATATAAATTTCTGTGCCTAATTTCGGTGCGACTGGTGCTGTGACAAGGAAATAAGCAGCATCAAGGGGTGCATCAAAGGAAGGTGCACGTTGTGTCACACTATCTCTTAACATTTAGTTTCAAACAACTTTGAGGGTTACGGACACCATCTGCGATGTTAGGCGTTTGTTCTTGTTGCTTGGGAAAGGCACGCAAGTAGACAATGTGTGCAGCAAGCGCATCCGGCAATCGACTCCCTTCAGAATCATCAACACGAATGTGCGCATTTAACAAATTTGCTTAAACTAAGTATGGCTATATTTTACAAGCAAGTATTCTGACACAACAACGGGAAGCAGATGCTTTACAAAAGTTGCATGTAATGCCTGTTTCACAATGTCCAGCGGCAGAGTAACAGCTCGTTAATTCATGCTCGTGCAAAGAATGAGACGGACAAAAGTAATCAATGCATGCCCTGCTTTTACTTATTTTCATTTTGTCAGGTTCACAGTGCAAGCAGCTCCTGCTTGGAATAACTTGAGTTAACATAAAACAAAGCCAAATAAAACTTTCTTCCTTTGCTTCAACTGCACAGCACACAGCGAGCTCACATCATCCAGCATGCATGTCGAACTACACTACCCACAATATACTTAGTTATGGACTACAACTCCCGTAAATAGCAGTCTTAAATTGGCCACTTCTATTTCCCCTCTCCTTCAACACTAATGTGCAACTTAAGCAAAACTGATACAGTACCAAAAATGTTTTACGTTTGGTTTTGTAGTTTGGGCCTAAATAAATATTTCTTGCGGTTTTTAATCGTTTAAATTCATTTGATTGACGATATATTAATCAGTTGATATTATTGGTGCATTTATTGGGTAAAATTGAAACTTTTTACTGTCATTCAATGTGTTTGGGTCATAATCATTAAGCGTGAGCAGCGCGGCAAAAATAGACCTAGCGCCGAAGCTATCGCAGCACTGCTGCATCAGCGACGATCAAACCTCAACATACCTGTCAACATTGGGATGTGAAAATAAGGGATACACCCCCCCACACACACACAACAAAAAAATTGGTCAAAAAATTAACATTAAGAAATAGAATTATCAAATCTCATTACCTCTTTTCTTCGCTGTATAACTTACACATTCTGATTAAAGAGCAACGAATAAATCTCATTTATTATGATTTTTCGTTTGATTACATTAAATAACATGTTATTACAATAAAACGTTGTTATTATTATTAATTATGTTTATATGTCTGTTCAAACACGCACCCAAAACCCAGACTTTCGCTCCGCTTCAAATCGCGAAAGAACGGACTCACACTTAAGAGCAAAGCGGGGGCCCCTGGTGGTTTGGCGGTATGGGTTGCGTATAGGGAGGATCGGCTCTTTAATGTTTATTGCCACCCTTCAGTGAAAGACTGAAAATACAGGAGAAATACGGCAAAATACCTTTACGGGATAATAGCGGGATAGAACTGTAAAATACGGGAGAATCCCGAGAAAAACGGGAGGGTTGACAGGTATGCACCTCACGCTGATGCACTGCTTCTGCGTGCGGCATGAAAGCACCGTTTAGGCACCGGTATCGTTTCAAAAGTATCGATTTAGCACCGTTATTGAAATAACCCCAAACGATACCCAACCCTACCCATTACTATCGTCTAATACTATTGCTGCGTTTCTCCTAGGGTAGCACAAATGAAGTGAATTTGTTAACTAATCTGACAGGATATTGGTTGTTGTCCTCTGTGATACATGAAATTGATTAGACGATTGATTTTTGTGCCTCAATGCTGTTTATGAATCACTATAACACTACATCAAACATATCAAACTGATGTACTCTGAACTCGGCATAAGGCAGATGTCAAGATTCCAGTTAACAAAAATACATTTCAATCTGTTCCTTGCAGAAAGGTTCCAAATGCTTTAAGATTTCAAATATGATTGCTACAGGGCTTTTTACAGAGATAAAATGCTTTTTTGGAGTTCGACAGCTTCAGTTTTCATTCACTTTCATCAAATTGAAAGTGACAATCATTCCCCCTCCCACCCTGAGAAAAAATTCACCTTTTGTGTTGTACAGAATAAAGAAGCATGAACCAGCCAATATAGCAGTGGGTAAAAATAATAGAATTGCATTTCAAGGGTGAACTTTCCCTTTAAGATCCAGTGTTTGATCTTAAATAACCAGCAATGCACACATTTTTCTTGGGCTAATGATTGTGGCCCCTGCAATCTGCTTGCAGACGGACGATATATGTTCACATTAATTTATACTGCACGCATCTGTCAACTGGAGAAGCTCGGTTACAGTCAAAGCGGGAGGAAGCTTGCAGAGATGCTGAGTGTAAAAAGCAGAGACGTGACGACTGCAGCTGTGTGATATCTGAAGTGCGATTCAGACAGACTCGCACTGGAGGCATTAGCCACCATGGTTCCCGGTGTCTGCAAGTTCCTTCCCTCATTACAGTGAACGGAGTGACAGGTCCTCAAGAGGAAGCATGCCTCAGCATTTCTGTCCAATTAGATCAGCCTCCCTCTAATATGACCCATTCACCATTACATCCATCAGATGTTCTCATTTATCAATTAGCTCTCTTTAGGGGCACGTCTTTGACTACGACTGCAGGGGTAATCAGCCTGACTAATTCCCAGACTCTCCAGATCGGACAGATAGTGTTTTGCAGCGTGCGCATATCGCTTCAGAAACATCCGGCGCACACTGTGTTTCTGCATCTCCATCCTGTTGTCTTTGCTTTAACCTCCCCCGTCTGAAATGATATCTGTGTGTTTCAGGCAAAGGCATTGAGAGCGTAATGAGTGACAGCACAAAGGCATCGCTCTCCCTGCTTCTGCAAACCAGGCACCCTGGCAAACCGAGTCCCAAACCTCCCATTCGGTGCCTACAGCGGAGAACACACAGCTGAATAACAACGAAGATCCGTGATGGAGTGGTGACCCCGAGCCAGCTGTGAAGACAAACAAACAAACTCTCAGCAGATGCTCCTTATCCCACCGCCCACCTCCAAATAACCCAGCGGTATTTCCCTATCAGACTCTATTTATATGTACATTTTGATGCATGGTACAGTAATGACTTGACCTGCTTGTGATACGAGGGTCATGAAAGTGCATTGCGGGCGTGATGACGGTGACTCTGTGTGGTGGGCCGTGGAGAACTGAAAGGTCAGCACTTTTGCTGGTCCATAAATCCGTCATGCTCTCCCTTTCCTCCAGACTGGGGAAGCTCTTCCAGCTAGAGGTGCTCTCTGGGGCCGACGGCATCTAACTGGTGGCGAAATCCCATTTATCACTCAGAGTCCTCATCCCATCCCCCTGTTATTGATCCACACCACCGAAGGTTGGATTGTCTTTGTATGCTTCACATATGACAGCTTTTGTCTGTTTGCTAACTGAGACATTAGTGCTTCTTTGATGCTGGATTTTGTCTTTACCAGCTGCGATTTGACCTTTTTACCACCCACTTATTCGCACCTACGCACAGAAAACAAGCAGTCACTCCAGTTACATTGTGGAACACTGGTATTTTTGAGCCTAAAAATGAAATGAGTCAAGTGACCAGGGCTTTTTAATATACAGTTTGATAGAATGTTGGATAGTGGAAGTTGGTTCAAAAAAATTAGGGGAGTATGTTTACACAACTGTTTTTTTTTTTTACTAAAATATATACATATAGTGTCTGATTAATCAGAGGTCACCATAGCGGAGTGAACCGCCAACTGTTTGTGCAAATGTTTTAAGCAGCACATGACCCTCCCTGCAACCCAGTACTGAGAAACACCAATACACACTCATTCACACACTAGGGCCAATTTAGTTTATTCAATTCACCTATACCACATGTGTTTGGATTGTGAGGGAAACCAGAGCACCCGAAGGAAATCAACGCATACATGGGGAGAATTTGCAATATATTGTGTGTGTGTGTGTGTGTAGGTGTGTGTGTGTGTGTGTGTGTGTGTGTGTGTGTGTGTGTGTGTGTG
>CAIGQQ010038941.1:2572015-2586550 GCA_903798035.1 Danio albolineatus | reverse complement strand
GAGAGAGAGAGAGAGAGAGAGAGAGAGAGAGAGAGAGAGAGAGAGAGTAATGTGGATCGGACTGACGAGCACCGGCCCGCACGCGCGTGTCTATTTCCTCTCTCCGTGCTGTGGTGCACACGCGTTTCACTAGTTTTGACAAGGGGATGCTTTTCTTTTGGAGGCGACATCTCTTGTTTTCCATCAGCGCGCGCTTGATGCGGATTAAATCACTCCAAAAACATCAATCTCGTCTCAGAGCGGATCAGCACCTTGGACAGCGGATGCCAGAGGTACAGTCTGCTGAACGGTCTGTTCGGATGAGGGAGGGTTTCCTGTCAAAATCATGAATTACCCGTTGTGCAATGAGCTGTGGCGAGCACATAAGGCGCGTTGTGCTCCCTAAATTAATATAAACCTTATTGAACTGACGGCATGAAGGACAATTAGTTAATGGCTGGCTGAGTACATGTGTGGATAAAAAAAGTATTGTGATTTATGTCGGCGCTTCTAATGGGTTCGAGTTTACAGTGCAGTTTCTGTCGCTGAAGTATCCGTTCATGAATTCATGGGACAGCTAGCGCTTTTGGCTAACTAATGGGGGATGAGATGACAAACTGTCGGCTAAAGATTGTTAAATGAAGGAAGAAAAGAAGAACTGACGAAATTGGCACTATTGTTTAATAAGCAGGATTTTAAAAACTATATATTTGAGCTGTTTTGGCGTGTAAATCTTGCTAATATACACTATACACGTCAAAAAGTAAAAAGAAAAGAAAGAAAACTGTTTCTTCTCTCCAAGTTGTGATTATTATGGATTCAAGTCTTTTGAATCTTATATGCATTAAAAAAATATTCTGATCCGGCCATGTCGATAAACAAGTGAGAATTATTGTGAGTGATTGAATAGTTCACTCGAATCGTTTAAAACTTGATACAGATCAAAACAAGCTTTAAACATTTTTAATAAGCGTTTAATCAAGCATTCACTAGCCTATAGCCTAATACTATTTTTATCTTATGGATTTCTCTGGTCATTCCTTAATTCTGAATTCTTTGCTTTCTGGTCATGATTTTATAAATAAAATATGTAACTTACGTTTCTATGACGTCATATATCCTGTGACGTTTTCATTTTGTGTTCATCCATCATTTTTACAATTAATTCATCACGCACCTCTTTGCGAATCATTGAGATGCCATTACGTTCGTTCACATCACAAACGATTCACTGCTGCTGCGAATCAGAAGGCAGGAAAGCGACCACGAGAACGATTCATTCTTTTAAAAGATTCATTCAAAAAGCGATTCGGTCCATGAGGGAAATCCACAGGCTCGCTACAGCTTCAAACCTTTCAAACAGTAGCCATGACGTTTGCTTCTGTTTTCATTGACTGAATGCCATTCTAGCACCTCGAAGGTTTTCAAAGGCTTGTTTTTGTTTTTTACAAACGACTCCATCCGTTTCCACTTACAATGCTGGCTCAGAGCCCGCGGGCATTTTTCACGCGCCCTGCAGTGAGTTCTGAGGTGAGCCAAGAGGCGCCTCACGTGACACATAAACAACCTGAGGGATCCTCGAACTCTTTCACCTCGTACGCTTTATCGACCGCCTGGCTTACAAGGTGGGTTTGTTCTCACAGTCTGTTTGTGTATACCTTACACTTTGAAGTTTTGGCCACAAAAACTCAATTGATCACTGACCAGTAAAAACACAATAGGTAGGGTAACTTAATTCCCAGGTAGGCTAATATATAAAAAAAAATATCACCACCTTATTTGTCCAGCAACTACTGTAAATATTTTGAACAAGATATTGAATCCAACAGTAAAATATGCTTGTATAATAATAAAAACAAATTAGATTTTGACTTTTGATTCTCCTATCTGACAAATGTATCTCATGTAAAATGTTTATGAGTGACTGAATTTTGAGGTCCTGTTTTTGTTATTATTTGTAGTTCTTTGATTATTTACTTTGTTGCTTAATTAATTTCCCTCCCCTTCTGACCACAGTTGAGTTATTCAGTGCTTAAGCCTTTGAGAGTTGTAGCCATGTCTGAATAACATTTAGTAGATATATACAGTGTTGGGGTATACTGTAACTCACAAGTAACGAGTTACGTAATAATGTTACTTTTTAGAGTAACGAGTAAAGTAACACATTATTTTTAATAAATAAGCAACAATATTTTAGTTACTTTTTCAAAAATGTAATGCGAGTTACTTTTAGTTTAATTAATTCGCTTTAAAAAATAAATTGCTGAATTAAAGTGAAAGTAGTCACAATGAATCACGCAGTCAATGAGAGAATGTGTTTATTATTTGGAGCGCATCAAAGAAAATGAAAAGTCGATCATCTCAATGGACAGTGCTATTACTTAAGACAAATACTACAAACATAGCAAAAACGTTTGTTTAAACTTTCAATCTGTATATACGGCATGTATAGCTGTGGAGTCAGGAGGTTGTCAGATAACTTTATCCTAAAATATTTTTAATGTGTTTTTTTTTTTTAAAGGTAAATGTAGATGTAGGTTATGCAGTGCGTTGTTAATTGCAGGACACCTCTATTTAAAAAAAACAACAACTTCTGAAGAAAATCAAGCCTCAGCCAGGCATTACTTACCATAGAAAGTAACCAAGTAATGCGGCTAATTATTTTTTGGGGAGTAACTTAGTGTTGTAACGCATTACTTTCAAAAGTAATTTTCCACAACACTGTATATACTGTATTCATTCATTTTCTTTTTGGCTCAGTCCCTTTATTAATCTGGGTTTGCCACAGCAGAATGAACTGCCAACTTATTCTGCGTATGTTTTACTCAGCGGATGCCCTTCCAGCTGCAAACCATCACTGGGAAACATCCATGCACACTCATTCACACATATACACTATGGACAATTTAGTTTACCCAGTTCACCTATAGCGCATGTCTTTGGACGTGTGAGGAAATCCACATGAACAGGGAGAACATGCAAACTCCACACAGAAACTCCTATATATATATAGACTGTTGGGGTAAGTTACTTTTGAAAGTAATGCATTACTTAGGTTACATTCAATGTCAGATTGAATTCACAACCTTGTTTCAAGGCAAATGAAAAAATTACAAACAAAAAAAAAAGAAATGTTGGTTGGGAAATTATTTTTTTCCATCAGAAATTGATGGAAAAGATCCAGGTGATTGCAGAAGTGTATTACTTTTCTCTTTTTTTCTCTGTTTTATTTTTTTCTTTGAAATAGCATGCAGAGATTAATCATTCACAGTCAGACCATAAAGAACACCATATAGGGTCAATTTAATGATGACTTTAGGTGACCTCTCCCATTGATCTGATAATAGCCCACAGAATTGCCAAGGCTTTGCTGCAGGTACTTGTACTTTATCTCTCTTCCTGTGCATAAAGTGGAATTAGGTTTTCACAGTGACTCCCCCCCTCCACTGTCCTGTTCATCCATTATCAGGACACTGGTATATCGGGCACATTCTTACCCCGGTCATGGAAGTTCCACCTGCGTGTTTCCAATCCCCCCAGGGTTTCACAAGTGTGACATGACCGCCTCCATTTGCAGGCAGACAGGCTAACTGCCTCCCTGCCAGTCCAAACCCCCCGCTGGCTAATTACTGACACAATGTCAGCACGGACAGCTGGCAAGGCCATTTTGTGAAGTGAAGCATTTGACTGGGGTTGGCTGGATGGAGGCCCTTCCTCTGAGTTTTGCATCTGTAGGAGGCCTGGATGCCCACATCAAACAATGCAGCTCTGCCCATGAGGCGGCATGCTGGATGCACATGCACAGTCTTTCAGCACTGTGGAAGGATGGTTAAGACGGTCTGCTTGTGCTCATTAGAGATAGTTGGATTACTCTAGAGTGTTTGTTGTAATATGCTGGAAGCGTAGCTGACATTCTGGTGTTCGAGGTCACGTGATCGCAGATGCCCCTGGTGAACTTGGACATCTGAATAAGAATGCAGTTTATCTGCCATATAAGCTTATTTGTTGAAGGAAGGTGACTTGGTGAGTGGCTCCCAAGGCAACAGCAAACCTACACAGTTCCGGTAAACAGAGTTTATGCAGTGCTGAAGCAGGAGAGGAATGTTTAATATTATGCAGTTATGTTTGGAATTTATTGCTGAAGCGCATGCTGTATAAGTTAAATAAAGAGCACATAAGCAGTGTAAACAGCAGATTAGCAAATGCATAATGTGAAAGTATGTGGAACGTTATGTTTTTTCAGCTTTGATATGAATAGTTGGCTGATATACAGTACTATTGTTATACAGTGATTATTACTGAGAAGTGTCTAGTCTGTACATTGAATAATATATATTTTTAAAGGATCTATTTTATGCACAACAGTTGAACAGATGTGGTATATCTCATTATCAGATGATTTTAGAAGAGGGGGAAATGTTATCAAAAACATTTCAGGATTCCACGAATGATGCAAAATTGCTAGAATATTACATCATTGTGTGTATTTATGATTCGGAAAATGTCCAATTAGCCTTACAGCTATGCAAATTACACTCAAAAGACCCCAAAGACCTTTTGAGAATATGTCTCTTAAAAGAAATCAGTGGAAAAGTAGCACTCCTGCCAAAACGCTCTTAATTTTTAGATGTGGAACAAATATTTCTGTGGAATGGAAAGATCCAATGATTGTTAAAGTTTATTCTTGGAATCTCTGATGCTAATAAAGTACATTCATTGTTATGAGTGTAACAATGTACATATACATTTGTAATTATGTTTATCTGCAATTTTGATTATTAATAAGCAACCTACATTGCACTGATTCATTTATTTGAACTGTACATACACACATGTACATTTATAATTGTTTATCTATCTGCACACTTATTATTAATACCAACCTGTACGTATAATCATTAATTGTAAATCTGGGCTCATAACTAAGGCAACTTGTATATAATGTGCATAGTACATCCATCTGTAAATATCACCATAGTTTCTCTATAACTGCGACTTATAATTTGTATCTGCACTTGCTGCTATTGCACTTCTGGTTAGACCTAAACTGCATTTCCTTGCTTTACTTGTACATGTGTAATGACAATAAAACTGAATCTAATCTAATCTAATCTAATCAAATCTAATCTACTCTAATCTAATCTAATGAGTGTAAGATCTAGCGTTATACTACCTGAGACATTTATGTAACAAAAATGTAAAAAGGTCCAAAAAAACATAAAGGTGTTGTAAAATTAATCCATATGATTCCAGTGGTTTAATCCAGACACTTCATTTGATGAACAGATTTATTTTAAGCTGATCAAGACTCATATGGTAAACATGTAAGCTCAAACATGTATGTGTGATTCACAAGAACCAGTGAGGTCAACTAGTCTCACCTTTAAAGGGATAGTTCACATTTACTCACACACTCAAATGATTATGAGCTGAATTTCTTTCTTCTGTTGAACACAAAGCAATATATTCTGAAGAAATCAGGAAAGGGGCATCATGGTGGCGCAGTGAGTTGCACGATCGCAAGAAGTCACTGGCATTTCTGTGTGGAGTTTGCATGTTCTCCCCGTTCACATGGGTTTCCTCCGGGTGCTCTGGTTTCCCCCACAAGTCCAAAGAGATGTGGTACAGGTGAATTGGGTAAGCTAAATTGTCCGTAGTGTATGTGTGTGAATGAGTGTGTATAGATGTTTCCCAGTGATGGGTTGCAGCTAGAGGGGCATTCGCTGCGTAAAACATATGCTGGATAAGTTGGCGGTTGATTCCGTTGTGGTGACTCCAGGTTAATAAAGGAACTAAGCCGGAAAGAAAATAAATAAATGAGAATGCAGGAAACCAGCAGCCGTTGACATCCAAAATACTATGAAAGCGTCCAACATTCTTTAGTATATCCTATTTTGCGTTCAGCAGAAGAAAGACACTCAAACAGGGTTGGAACAAGTGAAGAGTTCAGATGCAAAATTGCTGTCTGAAATTTTCTTCTAAACTGAGCATTTTTCTCAGCCTCCTGTGTTTATGTTCAGTTATTTCACTTTAAAGGCAATGAAAACAACCTACTCACTGCCATAAAATAAAATTACTGAACGTACACACAGCAGACTGTGAGAAAACATTGTTTAACAAGAAATTGTCAGGTGGCACTTGGAGGCTTTTGCATCTGAACTCTTCAAGTGTATGGTAAACTTCCACGTTTACCATATGTAATGCACCGTTTATGTGTGCTTTTGTGTGAATAAAAGTCTAAATAGAATTTGTCTATCCAAAAAACGACTAACTAGAGGAGTATTTGTTTATATATGAATGAATAATTTGAGATAAAAATGACACTTTTAGAAAACAACATAACTCATGAAATAAAGGAACTGTACTGCTCTATATGTGAGAGAGTTTAATAAGCAAATTTATTTTCTAAAGGTCCACAAGCCCAAAACTGCCCATAGCTGATGAAACAATATCTATATGTAAAGTGGTCTGGGTATAATTTATTGCAAATGTGAATAGGGTTAGTGGTTTAGAAACCCCCTAAAACAGATTGTCTAGAATATCAATACAGTGTTGCTTTGCAACCACCGAAATCAATAGCAATAGTCTAAACCCCCATTCCTGCCCCATCCCCACCCCCCAAAAAATCTCACTATGCCCAATTTTAGCTGAGTAATTCATTGTCCCAACCTAACATTAGTTCCCATGACAACCTAGTCATCTATTAATTCCCTGGCATCATGACAGCAGTACAGTTGCCAACATACTTTCACATTACAAATGCTGCAAAGCAAATAGAGTTCTTTTCAGTGTGCGAGATGTCATTTTAGAGCTGAAAAGCTCATAGCGACTCCACTCACACTCGCCTTTGTGTCGTGTTCTGTGCGAATGAACATATTCTGCAGTGACAGATGTATTAGTCAGGTTTGGTCCTCTTCCTTGATGCCGGATGACAGTTCATAAAACATACTTCCTTAGAAAAACATGGCAATGAAATCATCTCGGGAATCCGACGATTCCTTCCAGACTGCCTTTTTTTCTGCTATAAAATTCTACATGATACAATGTCTTGCTTTACTGCGCACTGTGCAGGCTGGCCTTTCAGAGTCACCTAAAATATAGCTATTACAGTTTTACACCCGAATGGAGCATGGCTGTGTGGTGTTTCTGTTGATCTACCTGGACAGGAGAGTGCAGCCCTTCCATAACAGCAGCATAAGGGCAGAGACCGCGGAGTCTCAGAGCAGCAAGCGCTTAAGAGCGTGTGGGGCCTGAATTGAATCACCTCTCAGAGAGGGAGAAGGAAAGATAAAGTGAGTCACAGAGAGACAGAGGCAGCAAAGATAACATCTATGTGCCACAATGTGAGATTGCACTGGTTACTGCCTCTTTTGTAGCAGATTTGGAGCTCTAAGTCGTTCCATTTGTTGCCTCTCAGTGTGGCAGCCATAAAAATGGTATGACTTTTGTCTTACGGAAAATAAAAATGGTGAGGCTGAACTTACAGAGATGTATTTTGTTCACATATTCATTGCATGCCTTCATTTAATGATATTATCGCTCATATAAGTTTGTAGTAGGTATGATTTTTTATTTAAAGATTTTAAAATGACCCCCACAAACAAGTCGCAGGTAATGAAGTATTAAGCGTTTCTCCCATAGGAAAGCCCGTCAAAGCAAAATGCCAGCATGCGTCTGTAGCTCCGCCTCTTTGGTATCCCCCGGTTGGTGCAATGACACGCAAACAAAATGGCGATGGTTGGCCACGCCTACTCGTAGCTTATCTTAGGTTGCTCATAAATCTATTGGTGACATCACGGATACTACGTCCTTATTTTATACAGTCCATGGTTATTGCGTGTTGATCACCAGTCCTGATTAGCTGTCCAGCTGTTGCTTGTAATTGCGGCTAAATCTTGGCTGCGGCCTTTTGTTTCCCTGTCAGTTCAGTTTTTTTTTTTAGTTCCCTTACTCTGTGTTTTGTCAGGAATTATGTGGACTCTTCTCTAGACTCCTGATCTGTTGTCTGGTTCACGGCCTAACTACTTGACGCTACTTGACGCTATCGGCTACATTTTGTTTACGTTTTCTGTTTTCTCTTTTGATTATCATTTGGACTCTTCTGCACTATTATTGTTGAACTCTGGTCAGTAAAGTTTAATCTGAAACTTGGATCCATCTATATTGTTTTATTGATATTTGAAGAGCGTGACAAAATAAAACTAAAATCAACATGTAAACCTACTATGTCACTTTCGCCCAAATGGATCAATGGTTTTATTCACGTCCACCCATAGTTTCTCACCACATCATAACCAATCAAATGCTTTCAAATATCTGACATGTCCAGCCCCATTCAGGATGCTTCTCATTTGCTTTTCATTTGATGCACTTTAGCTCAACCACTCTCACTGGCAGAGCTGAGATAAAACAAAACACTATTGACTGTTTTTTTTTTTTTTTTTAAAGGGATGGAGCTACTCTATGTCCCACCCTTTCGTGTTTCGGTTGAAATGACGTCAAACATCAATTAAAATGCATATTTCAAAGCACTTCACGGCACCTTTAACTTTAAAACTGAACTATAAGTTGTAATAAGCTGCTTGCACAAACCTTTTTGGTCTTCTTTGTTTTTTGGAGAAGAGGAAACTTGGATTTAGATATTCAATAGACATCAACGCTTGTATCTGAATTGTTAAGTTTTATCTCAATAATTGGCTGATAATTTGTTTGCTTGTAACACAGATACAGCAGTACTGTGTGCTTGAAAAGCCTGTTTGTGGAGCTGTTTTATGTTTGCAATGACAACCGCTCCCTCTGGATCAGCGCTAGCGCAAACACAGATCTGAATGTTCACTGTGATTGCTCATGTCATTTAGGAATAAGTTTGTGTGGGTGTTTGAAACTTTTAATGATCAATAGTGCGACTCAAACTCTTACTTGCGAGATATGAAACCGTGTGACATGCTTTGGAACACAAACCAAGATGTTTACATAAGGATAAAGTGAAAGTGAACGCTGCCAACAAAGGTGAAAGCAAGGTTTTTGTTAACAATAATTCAAGTTTCAGGCTGTGCAGAGAGCTTCCGAAGTCATTTTTGGAATTTGACAGTCCCTGATCCACTTAACCATGTTATTATAGTTTTGCAAAATTTGTGTATTTAAATTAGTTTTCGTTTCAGTAGTATTTTTAAATTTGATGTACATTTCAATTTAATTTTAATTTGTTTCATTAAGGGTTATGTTAGTTTCAGTTTAGCTTTTTATTTTGTGAACACATTTATATTTATTTTTGGTGCCTCTTTATATTAATTGGCCTTAACTAATATGTACTTACTCCGAAATTAATAATTAGTTACAATGTACTTATTGTGTAAATACATGTTTTTACATTGTATTTATGCTTAATTAAATACTTGTATGTAATTACATCTGTAATTAATTTCTGTAATTACATTTGTAAATGCACTGTTGACCATCCCTTACATCTAAACCCACCCTTAAAGGGCACCTTTGATGAAAAATCTACTTTTTAAGCTGTTTGGACAGTCATATGTGTAGTTATAGTGTATAGACGGTCATTTTGGGGTGATATAAACACACCCAGTCCTTTTTTTTCAATTTAACAGCATAAAAACGGTGGACCAATTCGAGCGGTTTTGAGATCGACCGCAACTCTACGTAGGAGTGCGGTCCCCCCGCCCACCGAATTGATTGACAGCTGCGTATTAACATGTCTCAGTAGTAACGCGTATAATCACATCAACAAGACAGGACGTGCGCAAAGCAACCGGGAATAAAAGGTCTGTTCAGTTCGCGAAGGTCATCAATCATCATCAAATGTGATCAAGAGTGAGTTTAAGTTTAACACGTGTTTAAAACAGTGCATGTTTGTAATGAACTATAGCGATTCACTTCAGCTTTACTTCATCACCACAGCCGCATATCAGCAAAAAAGACGCTTCAATCACGGTTTGTTGACATTAAATCAGGTTTATTGTGTACATTAACATAACAGATATCCATACAGCAGTGGAGATTAAGCCGTATCCTTTCACATTTGCTCGCAAAAGTGCGCGCTGTCTGTGTGTGCGCGCACGAGTGCGTGCGTGAACGAACTCTATAACTGCATTGTGCGTGACTCATCGTTGCAGCTCCTTAACAAACACATTAAACAGTCTTTGGTAAAGTTCTTACTGTTGTTTTTCTCAAACGTAGTGAGATCTGCTTCTCTTACACCTGTTCCTGTTGTGTCTGTGTGTCTGACGCAGCCGAGGGCGGAGATTGGGGCACGCTGACGGGAACGGTGGGCGGGGAGGACTATTCTTAAAGGGCCAGTGCAAAAAACTGGAAAAATTTGTTTAGAGCTATAATGGAACAACTTTAGGCAGCTATAATTAATAATCTGATGGGTATTTTGAGCTGAAACTTTACAGACAAATTCTGCTGACACAAAAGACTTATATTAAATATAAAAAAAGGAGTCATGTATGTGCCCTTTAAACCTACCGATACCACCAAACTTGTCCTTAACCCTACCCCTATCCCAACTTAAGAGCACTACAAGTGTTCTCAAATACATTACGAACACAGTAAGTACATTGTATTTATTTTTTGATGCAAGTACATAGTACTTAAATACACTTAATATAAAGTGGGATCATTTAAAAAAAAGTGTAATTTTTTAGTACTAAAAAATAGTCCAGTGTTGACCAGATACTTCTCTAAACAGTCACGATTTTTCTATCTCAGGATGAGCTTATGAATTCTGGAAACCATTATTTGTTTTTGCTAATTATACTTTTAGTTTAATTACATTTTTAATTACTTAATTATTTTAATGTTCGTCATTTAGTGATTTTGTTTATTTCAGTTAACGAACCTTAATCTATAACCTATAACCTTGCCACTTACATCTTTATTGTACAAAAAGAGCAGCATGCACATTTTTTTAAATATCTCCTTTTGTGTTTTACATTAAAAGATGAATGTCAGAAATATATATCTTGAGGTTTATAACTTAATAACTTTTCTGGGATTATATTAATAGCTTCTGATAATTAATCTGTAAGTCAGTGTTAAGGCTGTTCACAGCGAGCACGATAACAATAAATATCAATATAACGATAAATATATTTGTGTCCACGCAGACCAATGATAATGATCTGTTTTTAGATTATGCTTTTAATTTGGCATTATCCCTTGTAACCACCAGGTGTTCTTGGGGTGCCACTACCGCATCTGAACATACTATTGAGCCTGTGAAGTGTAATCAATCTAATCAAACAGTGACTTTAGCAATCATAATCAGTTCCTTAGCATTTTCGCTACCTTTTAAGTAATCTTTTAAAAGACGGCTTAACATCAGTCAGGCCCCGTTTACACTAGTGCGTTTTAGTTTTAAAACGGCATTTTAGCATGAAAACGATCTGCGTCCACACTAGCGTTTCACCCAGCGTTTCTGAACACATCTCTGTACACACTTCTCCACCAAAAATGTATATCACGTGTCCATTTGCGCACTCTAAGCATGCGCGTTAAGTATAAACAGGAAGCATGTGTCTCGCTGGATCTTCCCGGTGTAACCCAAAACCGGCAGAGTTTAAATGCACAATAGCGCCTAAAACGGACATTGGTTCTCCCAACGCTCCCATTTCTGTGTCCAGCAGCCACACCTCCGTTTTTAGATATCTCTGTTTCCCTCATCCACACTGAGACGGAGCAGCAGCGTTTTAGAATGAAAACTCGAAAACTCCGGCGTAGTGTGGACGGATGGTGTAACCGTAGCAAAATGTATACGTTTTAAAACGAAAACGCATTAATGTAAACGGGGCCTCAGTGCGCTTCTCAACAGTGTCGTCTGTATCTTTAAAATGTGCAAGCCCTTTATTTTTCAATGTATTCAGACTGCCTGTCAATGTTTAATGCTCATCAACTGGGAATAATTCTAAAAGTGATCCCAATGATAGTGTATCTCTATATCTTTCTCGCTGTAGTTGTTGTCTGAACTATGCTATGCTTTAACGCAGTGAACTTATATTTTTAAAACTATATCTTTATCGTTATATTTATAATTATTGTGCTTGGTGTGAACGGCCCTTTATTCCGCACAGATAAAATATGACGCACCAAGGCATTAATTCTGTATCCATAGCCAGCTTCTTAGGTAAATATCACATAATTAAAACACTTTCTATTAGACCCCTCGGCAACAAGTATGAACCACGTAGCAGTCGAAAGCTACGTTTTGCATTTGAGGTGAAATAAATTACAAAATAATTCAGAATTTTAACTACAGTAGTCCTAAAAGGTCACATGTACAGTGTTTTCCCAGCCACCGTGAGCCGTATAGCTTTCTACATTCAGCTTTACGCAATCCTAAGTGTCTAAGCTGTTGTGCTGCAAACACCTTGGGTTTCTCAAAGTACCAGCTTTTATGTGAACAGAGTAGAGAAAGCACAAGAGTGGAAGAGAAGCGATACTCTCTTCTCCTTCTTAGCACAGCACTGGGGACAGTTGTGTCACGCCGAGATAAAGAATCTCATGGACGTGAGTAGACTCCCAATGCCCAGCCTGCCAAAGTTCTGCAGTTTAAAGCCTCCCTGTCATCTTCAACCAGAAAGACATAAATAGTAAGCGCAGAGCTTTCTGGGTCTCGCCTCGTGCCTTTGCTTGATTCTGAGGCTCAGATTCCCATGGGAATGACTGAGACAGTGGAACAATGCAGCTGAGAAGTTAAAAGATAAATCCTGCCAGCGAGACAAGGGCTGCATTCCAATATCTAATATCTATTCTAATATCTCAGAATGAAGTTGTAAGGGAGCCTCTCCACCATGTGTGATTCTGCACTTGATTCACTATTCTGGGCAGCTATTAAAGGAATAGCTTATCTAAAAATGAAACGCGACTGCTTAGGCTCATGTTCTATGAATGATATTCATTCTTTTGTGGAACACATTTGTAACTTAGCAGAATGTCCAGAACACTACATATTTATTTTTGTTTTCTGAGCACTAATAAATAAATAAATATAAACATGGGGTTGGATGATGAAACTGGCACGCTGGCCAATTCAGTGTTGGAGGTTTCATGGCTAAATTTAAGCAGCCTGGTGGCCAATCTTTATTGATTTCACATTTCATCAGTACTTAGCAGAGTATTAGCACAGTTTTGCTTAAAAAATTGCAACGCATACAACATTATGCATGACATATCAGAATTCAAAAGAGGGAAAATTGTTGGTGCGCGTCTTGATGGCACCTCTGCAACCAAGACAGCAAGTCTATGTGATGTATCAAGAGTCACAGTGTCGAGAATTATGTCAGCATACCATCAAGAAGGATGAACAACATCCAGAAGGAGTAACTGTGGATGCAAGAGAAAGCTGTCTGAAAGAGATGTCTGTGTGCTAACCCGAATTGTATCCAAAAAAACATAAAAGCACAGCTTGCCATCTCACTGCAGAATTAAAGGGGCACCTCGACTCTCCTGTTTCCATCTGTTTGTCGGGAGCTCCACAGGGTCAATATTCGTGGGCGGGCTGCTATAGCCAAGACTTTTGTCACTCGTGCCTATGTCAAACTTTTGTTTGGTGCCAGCAGTAAAAATCTCGGGCTGTGGAAAATAAGAAACATGTATTGTTTTCTGTTGAGTCCACGTTCACTGTCACAATGTGGACAAGAGTTACAATGTGGAGAATGCCCTAAGAAGTGTTCCACCCAGATTGTTGCATACCCAGATTGAAGCATGTGGGTGGATCAGTGATGGTTTGGGCTGCAATATCATGGCATTCCCTAGTGCTTGATGTGCCAGTCACTGCCAAGGACTACCAAAATGTTGATCTCTCATGGCCTGCACAGTCACCAGATTTAAATATTATTGAGCCACTTTGGTGTGTTTTGAAAGAGCAAGTAAGGAAATGTTTTCCTCCACCAGCATCACATAGTGACCTGGCCACTATTCCAAAAGAAGAATGGCTCAAAATCTCTCTGGCTACTGTGCAGGATTTGTATCTGTCATTCTCAAGACGAATTGATTTTGTAATGGCCACAAAAGGAGGTCCTACACCACACTAATTAATTTTTGTCCTTTCAGTTTCGTTGTCCAATCTCTGCATTTTATTATTTATTTATTTTTTTAAATTATTTTGTTGCAGTATCAAATGGTCCCTTCTAGGGGCTAGTCATATTTGGTGCTTGCTAGCGTTAAAAAGTTTAGTAGACTGTAAAAAGCTAAAACATTGTTTTTATTATTAGATGGTATTGAAAGGGTCGTGGACTGCTTTTTGTTTATGCTTTACTGTTCTCTGAGGTCCACTTATAAGCTTATCAAGATGTTTACTTCAAAAACAGCACAATTTAGAATCAATAGGCTGTTTTTCTGTCCTGTTTCAGCTATCTCATAAGAGAACAAGGTTTGAACAGCCATGGCGGAGTGTAGATTTGTAAGTAAATGCCCACAAGTATGGCAGACTAATGGTCTTGCATATAGCCTAGAAAAAAAAAAATCAATGCTTTGCCTTTAATTTCAGGACACAATTGTAAACCTCTGCATACAGTATGTTTGACAACGATATAT